>APFE030054425.1:105109-169275 GCA_000404065.3 Pinus taeda
CTGTGTCTCTCTTGTTTTGTGCGTTTTCTGTGTTTATATTTCTGCAATATTTTATGTGTTCCATTGCTCCGTAATATATAATTTTCTAACACAAAGCGTGGATGGGGAGGCTAGAAAATGGTTCAGAGAACAAGCCCCAAGATATATAGTGAATATCGAAGCTTTAGATGATACATTCCTAAAACATAGGGGGAATAAGAAGGATCTCCTATATTACCATACTGAGTTTGGTAACCTGAAGAGATAAAATGGGGAATCTTTGCTTGATTTTAATAAAAGATTCAATCATATGTATAGTAAGATACCAGTTGAGGTAAAGCCTACCCCCACCTCTACCAGACTTGCATATGCCAGTGCCTTTGACTCTGATTTCTGTTTGTTGTTGAGAGAAAGGAGATGTGCTACTCTGGCTGACATGCAAGATGCAACCCTAGAAGTAGAATCTAATATTAAGGCTGCAGAAAAACTCAGAACTCATGCTGATATAAGGAGGTAGAGAGGTGAGGCTTCTTCTTCCTCTACCTCATTTTCTGATCCCAAATTTGATAAAATGACTAGGATGATCGAGTCATTGGCTGCTAAAATATCTAAGTTGGTGTTTGAGAAGAACTCTAGGAAGACAAGGCTCCCAGGCACATTTTCTCCAAGAAATCCAAATCCATTAAGAAGAGGAAATGAACAATTATAGATCAATCAGAGAGGTAAATAAACAAATGAAGATCAAAAGGTTAAGGCTCCTTTCTAGAATGTAGTCATGGAGGAGGAGCAATTTGAAGATGAGGATGAAATTCATTGCATGGAAGATAAAGACAGTGCTGCATTTTTTACATTGGCTGCATACGAAGAATCGTTGCTGCAGGACCAAGGCAGTTTAGAGTGGGACACGGAAGTTGTTTTGCAAACTGGTGAGCAACAAAGATATAATTTGAGGTCACAAGAAAAAAATGCCAAGGAGAGTCCTACCCAAAAAGCTGTTGTCCAGACAGAGCCACAGAATGTCAGACAAAAAAGAACAACAGCCGAGTCACTCATCGTCAAAGCACTAGCTCAAGAGGTAAGAGGTCCCGAAAAGACCCCTTCCCTTTTCATTTTTGAATCAGAAGTCCAAAAGTTGAAAATATCTGTACTTCTGTTAGAACTTGTAAAGAGTGAAGTGTTTAGAAATCCTATCCTTGAAGCTCCACTGGATTTGCCTCTGCCAATTTGGAAGATGATAGGCCTGCAGTTGTGCTTAGCCCCATGACTGAACCTATTGATAATAATTGTCCATATTTTTATGTTTCCTTGACCATTCACGATAAAATCCTCCAAAATTTCTAGCTAGACACTGGGGCTAGTCACAATCTGATGCCAAAAGTTGTGATGGAAGAGTTAGGCCTTGATATCACCAAAACATACCATGAACTATTCTCCTTTGATTCAAGAAAGGTGAAATGTTTGGGACTGATTAAAGATTTAACCTTTACCCTAACTCAGCTTCCCATGAAGAGTATGGTGATGGACATTGTGGTAGCAGATGCCACTCCTAAGTTTTGCATGTTGTTGTCTAGAGGATGGATTAAGAGACTAGGTGGGACACTACAAAATGACTTATCTTATGCCACTGTCCTAGTTTTTGGAGGATAAAGAAAGAGAATCTATAGAGAAGAATAGCTCGCATACATTATCAGTGATGAAAAGAACCCATCCAATCATCCTATTTATGCCGTGGACACTGATTTTGGGCATGTATACTCCAAATAGAAGAATCTCAGAAGGCCTCAACGCAGATCAAGAAACTAGAAAATCAAGCTAAGGAAGAGCAAGGAAGTCAAGTTTGGGAGATGTTCTTTGATGAAACATGTTCCAGGGAGACTGGAGGAGCAATTGTGGTGCAGGGGTGGTGCGGTTTACGAGTGGCACCATCCTTACCGGCATGCCAATTGATCAATTACTATAGGCCGATCATAGCCTTACTGTCATAGAGAAACTTCATGCATGTCTCCAAGAATGAAGTAAGTATGGATGGTCCATTTATTCAACTAGTTTCTCCTGACTTCCAGAGGTAGAGACCTTAGCGAAGCTTTTCTTTTCTTCCATGAATGTTTCTTTTACGTGCTCCAAATGAAACTCAGTCTACTTTTTTGGTGCTTTGTGGACCCATGCACCTTTTGCAAGCTACTTCCCTTTATCCTCCCCAATCGTCGTTCCACTCCACAACATAATGTTTACCTTAGGGTCTTCCTCGTGAGGCTTAACTGTCATCATCTAGAGGTTTTGCATCGGTTGCGGATTTTGTGCGCCCTTTTCATGAATCTTAGCCAACAATATTTGGCAATCCACAGTTGCATGGTCAACCCGAGTGTAGTAGCAACATGACAATCGTGTTGGATTCAGATAGTCCCTTGCATAGTGTCCTAGGCCTCTGCAATTGTAACAAATCAACTGTCCTCAACCTCTCCAAACCCTCCTCCACCTCAGCCTCGGCCATGCCCTAGATATTCTCCTCACATTCCCCCAATGCCTTGGTCTGGAGGCCACATTTTTGTCTGTATTCTACATGTGGGTGTCTTATCCATCATCAGTTTGCAACTTCAGTAATTTCGATCGTCATGGCCTACTGATTGACAAAAATTTCATAACACTTGTTGCAGTGTTTGTACAAATTTCTGTAGAAAATTGCAATTAGCAGTCATGTGTTTCCCCACTACCTCAGATATAGCACACCACAGGGTAGGCCCTGTACTTGGCCCTGCTGTAGCTTCTGGTCGTAGAGGCATTGGTCCTCTTATTGCAGTGTAGTTCACAAACACTGATCGATGATCCTTGTCATGCCCTTGACCCTTTCATTTTATGCACCAAACCTCTTTGGCGCCTTCGGCCGAGCAGTTCTATCCTTCTTTAGACTTTGCATTTCGAAACAATGGTTTTGCAACTGTGCATGAATCGGCTGAACCCCCAGATTCAGATCTTGCATTAGAATTTCATGCAGTCTCATTGCAATATCCAAGGCTTCCGCCCGACTCATAATCTTTTGTTGACAGATCAATCATTAGGTGAGGCAAGAACAAAGCCACAAACCACTCATGGTGCTGCCCATCTGTCAAATTCATATTAGCTTCATGGATTTTACACTTCAACCTCTGATCTAATTCCCAAGAGGTCTCGCCTAGTTTCATCGTGATTTCCTTTAATCTGACAATCGACTGCACTTCAAACTTACGCCTACTGAATTCTTTATTCAGCACAGTTTGGATCTCTACTAGCATAGATGCTTGGTTGTCATTAGTGTACTTGATGTATCATGTTAGTGTGTGATCCTGCAAAGAACTAACCAATGTCAGCTTCTTCATGTGATCATCCGCAATGCCCTGAGCTTCCTATACAGCCTTTATGATGAACGAAAATCAGTCTAGCTCCTCATTCCCTATGCCCTTGAATACAACTAGTTTTACGAAGTTCACCATATTGAATAGTGGAGGTGGAAGTGGTGTGGGTGATGGGGAGAGCGGTGGAGGTAGCAAAGGAGGTGGTGTGGATGGACGTGATCAGGGTGGAGGTGTGGGTATTTGTGGGAACCCTTGTCTTATCAACTGACTAGCATTAAGGGGAGAAAACTGTGGTGTCCCTTTGTCATCACTTAAAGGGAGTCCGATCAGTGGACTATACTTAAGACCCTTTATTCCTCTATCCTTGAAAGTTTTTCTACTTCACGTAGCTCCAAATATCAAGGTAACTGCATAACCCATTGTTCACACAAGAAAATCTCAATCCAAGTATTTAGTGATTTTAAATACTTACCTTGTAGTCCTTTGAAGAAGCAGAGCTCTGCTTCACTATAACTGATAGAGGTATTGACCGCAAAGTTGGTCACAAATCCTCCCATGATGCGGTTGAGCCAATGGTCGCCAACGTGGATGATCTTATCTTTAGAAGCTTCTAACCTCCATACTAGCTCTGGTGTCCCTTCGTCATCACTTAAAGGGAGTCCAATCAGTGGGCTATACTCAAGACCCTTTCTTCCTCTATACCTGAAAGTTTTTCTTCTTTGCGTAGCTCCAAAAATCAAGGTAACCGCATAACCCATTGTTCACACAAGAGCATCTCAATCCAATTATTCATTGATTTTAAATACTTACCTAGTGGTCCTTTAAAGAAGCAGCACTCTGCTTCATTGTAACTGCTAGATGTATCGACTACGAAATCAATCACAAATCCTCCTATGAAGTGGTCGAGCCAATTGTCGACAGTGGTGTGATCTTATCTTTAGAAGCTTCTAACCTCCATACTAGCTCTGGTGTCCAAACAATTGGCTTGTCAAGCCTCCACCTCCCTTGACTATCTGCCAACTTTATAGTCCACTTGTATAATGCAACTCAAAAGGAACAAAAGATTTCATGTATTTCTTTGTACAGGTATTTGTCCAACCACTATTCTTTCATCAATCGTGGATTCTTGTTTTCTTGTGCCACAAATTCATGGATCTTTCTATCCAACCAGGTTTCAATTTTCTTCTTAGTTGGATTCCAATGATATGACATCACATATATCTCATGCAGATTCTGATCCTAGCAATGGAACCATTTGTTTGCTTGATGGGCCATGACCCAGGTTCAACTTTAGTTAGCCAAGCAAATCCCTACACTACTGCCCTTTCGGCATCAGCCTGCGGAGCATAGACCGAATTCTCTCTCGAAGCAATATGGGGGGATGCACGAACCAAGTTTTTGCACCCTCAGATGGTTGTGATGTTAATCTATACTTATTGATCCTGCCTTCGTGTAGATTGATAAGCCTTTAGGGCTTATCAATGTTCTTCCTCTTCCATCCTTCAATACCTCTACAAAGGTACTTGACTGATATTCGTGTAGTCCTAACCTAATATCTAGGCACTTACATGGCTTTGTGAGTACGTTACTGTATAAGTTCCCAAGTTACCTTAAGTGTTTCCCTAATCTACCATGCATTTAAAGTTACCTTCGCTTAAACCTTTACTCTTGCTTGCTTTCAATTAACAGATATTATCAATTACATTCGTGCATCAAATAAGCATTATAATGTAAACCCAGATCGTAACATAATATAATCAGAGGCATTAAACATAGATAAATACACGGTGATTGCTGAAGAATTCTATTTATTGATATCTCAAGTTTAGTATAGACTCTATCCACCCTACGCACACAGCTATAGGGGTCTACACATTAAGTTGTGGACTTCCACCTTAGGACTATGTGCACTCAGTTGAAGAGACTCTACCTACATTAAGACTAGAGAACACTTAGAACTTCTTACCCAAAATCCTTCCTCTTGTTACTACTCCCTTCTCAGACTCTTCTAAGACTCCCTTTCAATACAATCCCATGGTTTGGGGACCATGGGTAGATATTTACAGCTAACATGATACTTCACAAGGGCAGACAACGCTTCGACCTCTTCGTGCTTCGTGACCACAAAATGGAAAGACCTTACATATTTATTACAAAATTTGGGCCTTCTGCCCCAAACATGGGCTTTTTGCCTCAAAAATCACTCTTGTGGGAACCCATTCCCAACAAATTCCTTAGAGGCCAAGAACATGTTAAAGACTTCACTCTTGAGTTTTAAGAAGTATACCCAAGTGCATATGGACAAAGCATCAATGAAAGTTAAGAAATACTTGTAGCTAGAGAATGAAAAAACTAGAAGTGGACCACATAAATCACTTTGCAGAAGCTATAAAGGGGTTGAGGCATGCCAATAGGAGCGTTTTTCAAAACTATTCTGATGATTTTTTTGAGTACACATCCTGAAAAAAATACCATCTTTGCAAGGTACCATAGGAAGACTTGTCACCATATTTTACTTACATATATTTTGAAGGGACCGATAGTTTAAGTCACCAAATCGCTCATGCCAAAGTTTGCTCACTTCATCATTATGAGAAACAAACACCAAGGGAAGAGTTGATGACCCAAGGTTTCTAAACTTATACAACCTTGTAGAATCATGAGCAATGCCAGTAGCTTAAATCTATCAAGGATCTCTTGGGTCCTTAATTACAATAGCATGAGGTAAAAATTGAACAATCTTACCTTCACCTGAATGAGTTATATGATATATAGATAGAATGTTACAGTATAAGGTAGGAGCACATAATACATCATTAAATTGACCATTGTCTAGATGAATAGTTCCATTACCTACAACACTAAGAGATCTGTCATCACCAATCAATTAAACAAGAAAACATGGCTTTGATTTTGGCTGTGTGATAAGAAACTCCAGAATCAATGAACCACTCATGAGAATGAGAAGAAGAAGATACATTTAGTGCATAACCAAGCCTAGATGCTTGAAAACTACCTGCAGAAAGTGTTATTCTTGAAGACGAAGTTGAAGTTGAAGAGTGCTCCAAATGGAAGTTATTCTTATTCATTGTTGCTTTCAAGGCTTCCATATTTTTAAAGCATTTTTATTTTAAGTCGCCATCACGATTACAAAAGTTGCAATGTCTATCAGTATTCTTCCATTTGTTTTCATTTTCCTTATCATTTTGTTGAATTTAATTTTCATTTTGAGACTGAAATTTCTTAGGAGACTTGTTTGGTTTAGGACCATTCTCTTTAGGATGTTTCTTCTTAGGATTCTTTGAATTTAGTTGTTGTTGGGATGCTAAATATTTCTTAGAAGAGTTTCCAATATTAAGAAGACCAATATGTAAGAGTTTTTCTTGTTCTATTATTAAAGAATCACAAAAGGCATCAAAAGAGAGGGACTTGTAGTCTTATCCTTGAGAAATAAAGGCTTCTCTTGTAGAATGGAAGGTGGAAACAAACACAGAGTAGGTTGATCATCTTCTTTCATAACCTTAACACCCTAAAATAGAAGTAAAAGGATCTTGAAATTGGAAAAAAAATATTCAATGGAAGAAAAATTATTGGGGTCCAATGTAAGCAAATCATTTTCAAATTGATGGGCACTAATTTAATTTTTAATTCCAAAAACTTTATTGAGTTGTTTAATCGCTTCATCAGGGGTATCAAGTTCTGTGATATTGAATCTAAGGTCTAGAGAAAGAGACATCCCTATCAACCCATGTGTGTGATCTTGCCTATTTTCCCATTTTTCTTTCTTATCTTCATCTTTAGGTTTAGACTCTTGGCTTGAGGCTATTCTATAACGACCTTTATTTCTATGTAAATCCTCCATGTACGACAACCATTGGAAGTAGTTGGTATTGTCAATAATAACTTGGCATGAAATTTCCATTTTAATAGAAACTAACACTGTAGATGTTGCAACTAAGTGTTCCAATGGAAATATCTCGAAACATTGGGGCATTTTAGAAAAAGACAGCTCTGAAAATGGCTTACGGATAAAGAATTAATGGTTTTTTGAAGAAAAGTTTTTGAAGATACTGATGAAGTACGTGAATGTGTGGAAGTAAATGATAATTTTATATTTATAAAAAAAAATCCCTCCCGCCCCGCCATCCAAACTTAATCTAATTAGTTCACTTTTTAAAAAAAATTATGTGATCCACATTTATAAATAAGTGAAAGTCACTTTTACAATGGTACTTTATGAGCTACCCACTAAATTGTAACTTAAATAAAAGATAAAGAGACTTTAGAATTATAAGTGACTCACTTTTTATACTAGGCGAGAACAATTTTATATAAAGTAACTTTAAAACATAAGTTATATGTACTTTTTGAAAAATTAACTCAACAAAAAGAAAGACTTCAACCCAAGACCTCTATTCTCATAAAGTAATTTTGGACCAAGTGAGCTAGTTTAAAAGGTTAGTAATTTTTGGAAAAGAGGATTGGTTTTTTTTTTAGTCACTGAAGCTTTCGAGTGTGTGATTAATTGAGAGAGCACTTTTTTCTACAAAACAAAAAACCATACAACCCAAAATGGACATGTAAAAAAACCAAACCTTACAGGTTCAAGTTAGCTTTCACTAAAAACTAAATATTTTCCTCAATCTTTTTTATTTTCCAAGGTAACACTAAGGCACGACGGAAAAGAGCATATGCATGAGAAAAATCCTTCCTTTCTATTTCTAATTTTCCCATATCGCACAATGTTGTGGAGCAAAGAGAATACACAAAAATGAAGGGTATGGATCCAATTTTAAAAAGCAGAGAAATAAATAACTCAAATTACAAATAAAGATTGTATACCTCTAGATCTTAAGAATGATGTAGCTAGGGCTACTAGAAACTTTTTAGAGTGAAACAAAAGGGGTTACTCACTAGACCAAATGTTTCTAACAAAATAGACAAGTCCTATTGGCTCAAAAGTGGTCAGAAATAGTATATCGAGGAAACGACAGTCGGATGCAGATGTACTCTCTTCGCATTTGGATCACTAGTAGATGTAGCCCTCAAATAGCTTTGATACCATGTACGAATTTACAAGGTAATTTCCTCAGATATAAAAACAAAGGGCATTTCTCACAAGTAGATCACATATCAGTACACTAGTATGATTGACGTGGTTAAAACCCTCAAACAGGGAAACAATCTATGACCTGAGCCAACGCAACCACTTCAGGCAATTTATTAATGTAAAAGAAAGAAACTTTACATAAGTTTCCCTCATGAATGGTTACCTTACAAATGACCCTCCATGCTCTTTAGATAAAGATCATGTACCAATCGGGTGTTAAGCCAAGGATCAAGTGTCGGTAATACCAAGGAGAGAATGAACCGTCGGATCACTTCACATCTAGAACATATAATGACCATCAGATTGTAAGTTACAAAAATTACATACTAAAGAAACACACTCTACCTAACTATATACTAGGCCAAGTTATACTTAACTATTTCATATGTGTCGGAATAACCTAAAAATCACAAACATCGAGAGGAGAGACATCACACAATACCTCATGTGTGAAGGCCTTGATGTACTAGGGAAGGCAACATTGTTGTCTGAATTGAATATCTTGTCCTTCATGAAGGCATCCAATGTTGTACAACTACAGGCATGGTATGGTCAATAGGCCTAGTCGCTTCAAGACCTCTGCTGAAATAAGGTTCTTTTGGCTTCCACTGTCAACAATGAGTTACAGCGGCGAACCCTTCACCCACATTTGTGAGTGGAAAATATGCTCCCCCCACCCTGCATCATCGGGCTCATTCTTAGATCTTGGCATTGCCAACAATGGTGTTGGGCTCCGCATCAATAATATTATTCCCTTTGTCATTCCCCTTGTCAGGGTCTAATTTAATGTCAGAACATGCATCTGATTTTGAAGCCTTCAACTCCACCACCAATGAATTCTTGGTCAACACTCACTTGTGTTTTGAGTGGGTTTCTTATGGAACCCACACCACTTTCATGTGTCCTTATTTGACTTTGTGATGGTGTTCTTTTATTAAAGATTTAACGGGTTGTCTTTAGTCTCCTTGCATTGGCTTTGTCCTTTTTTCTTCAGATTTATAGATCCAAAGTCTCGCTTATTTTGTTTAAACTTTTTCTCTATCTTGAGAGTGTATCGGTATGCCATGCCAAGCGATGAGGTGTCCAAGAACTCCATATCGTCCTAGATGTACCTTTGTAGGCAGTTGTAGTATTTGAGTACCAAATGTCGCTATGAATCCTAAATACCCAACTTTGTGTGAATCGTATAAAAAATATTGGTAAACTCTGGCATGTCTTGGTCCCTTCACTACCGGAGTGTGGTCCACTTTATATATTTATCCTCATAGCTTCCGACAGGGTAGTACTAATCCTTGATGGAATCCCAGAATGAATTCCAAGTGGGTGTCGTTCAAAACATTGAGGTCGTGCTTTCATCCTTCTCGCAGTAGGTTTACCACCAGTCCTTGAAATGTGGGCGACTTTGAGAAGTGCAAAAGTGATCTTTTCCCAGTTAGAAAAATTATCAATAGAAAAATATCCTTCTGGTAGATTTGACCATTTATTTACGACATCCACATCCATCTGATCCTAAAATATGGGAATGTCAAAATTGACTTGTACCTTAAAGGGTGTTTCACTTTGAGCGTAGCTATTGGTAGTAGATGCTTCACCCCTTGCTAGCCACTAAGGAATTTGGGAAAATTTGTCCATCATCATATTCCACTTTCGCTTGAGGGATTCTTCGAGCAAGATTTGGATAGGATCTCCTGCCCCCTCAACTTTTTTTTCATCTGCCTAGGAGGCCATCAGGATTTGCAAGGCTGATCTTCCAAAGGTTCAACAAGATGAACCCCTAATTCCTTATATCCCTACTTTGTTGGGGATATACAAAGAGAAACACAAAAAGAGAACACTTCTCTAATACAACTGATTCGAACTTAAACAAGAATGCTACAAATTACAGATATAATCAAAAACACAGAGATGCAGTAGAAAAACACTTCGTTTCATTAATAGAAAAATATTAAACTATGCTTACAAACAGAATGGATATAAGATAGCCTGGGCGATAGTAGCTTATCTCTGAGAAGAGATGTGGTGGTTGTATGCCTCTAAATTGGTTTACAATGAGGCTCAAAGGCCTATTTAATATTGAAAAACAATAGAAAACCCTAAACATCCAAAAACCTAACCCTAGGAGATGAGGCACTAAAACTGTAGGCCCCATTTGGGTAAATTCATACATCAACTTCCTGGGGTCATAACTTTGGCATACAATCTCCATTTTTCTATCATAATAATTCATTTCGAAGACATCTAAGAGAAGGCTAAAAACAAATTGAATGACCAATTTGGGATGTTTTCAGTCTCTCTATTTTCTCTAAAAACATCGTTTAGTGCCTCAAACCGACTCCAGAAATTCAGGACCTGAAAAAATGCAAAAACTAGTAAACTATGCTACAATTAAGGAAATAGAAAAGCTAAAAGAGACAGTTTTGGGGGTCCAAGTGGAATAGGTGGCTAGCCACCAATATCTACCTAGATGAGAGAGATACTGTGTGCCTTTTTATCTTTGATATTGGACAGCTATTGAATAATTATCATAAATAATGAAAACCATTAGTTGTTGGATGTTTTTCAATATTATCAATTCAAGCCCCTTCTATAATGCTAAAAATTTGGCATGATTTTTAGAAGTATGCCCTAGTCCTCAAGCATATTTGATCTCTATTTCTTCATCTAGGTGAAAAATAAATGCTCTTGCTCCTGCCTCCATGGAGTTACCTTTTGAAGCTCTATTAAAAATTAATGAGAAACAACCCTTGCTACTTATCTAATTTTGGAATTCCTTTAGTTCCATTTTGATAATTTATGGTGATTTGACAGGTTGCTTATGAATGAAGCTACCAACTTGATTTGGAAAATGTCTAATATTGAGCCAATCTTTCCTTCTTGGAAACAAATCACCTAGATCCCCTGGATTATAACCTCTAGTGGATATTTACTTAAAGAGTAACTTAGCTACTTTGGAGTCCCTTGTAATTTAATTTAGATGAACATTGTTAAATATAACTTGATTCTAAGAAATCGGGATTGCCTAGAAAAAAACTTTGGTAAAGCCATCCAACATATCATGTTTATTGAATTGAATTTTCACTGCCATGGGATTTGAAGTTTCATTTCTCAAATATTTCTTTCCAATTTTCTAAAATGGATGAGATATCTTTGTCCTTGTCCAAAGTGATTTTCTGGACCTTGAAAGAGAAGGAGCATTGTCGAAGGACATGAGTGATTTCTTCCTCGGCCTTCTCACACTTTTATTTTCCTAATGTTTTATGCTGTCAATATCTTTCCAAAGACTAATACCCAATATAAGAGATTAAGCTTTGGAAATCCATCCTTATTCCAAATTCTCCCCCATATTTTCTTTATAAAGAGAGTGTATGAATTTTTGAATTAACAATTCATATCATGTTCTATCTATGTATATATTCTTCTTACTACCTATACATATGCACCAATCTAATATTGAAGTAACTATTGGGACGAAACCTAGTAGTGCTTTGACTACCTTTAATCAATGATTTTGAATATTTGGGGAAATAGTGGGACAATGCCAGCCAACCCATTAACCATGGAGATCCAATTCAATATATCATTGATCTTGTCCAATCCCTTTCCCTCTATCTATTTAGCTAATTGCATTAATCCTTAATTCTCAGTCAATAGATCTACTAAAGGAATTTGATCATTCCAAATAATAATGTGCATGCCATTTCCAACATGCCAACCCAAATAGCCCATGATAATCGATTCCGTCACTTTAATTAATTTCAAATTTAGAACCTTTGTCTAGTCATGCTTCATTTTTGGGTATAATGTGCCTATTCATGTGGAAATATTTGTGCATAAAGACCAAATTTTGTTATTCCTAGGAATATGAAAGCATGCACCAAATTAACTTTGCATCGAAATATGGATTCATGATCTTAGCACCTTTTATCGCTAATCAACCAATTTTTTTGGGAAGGAACATGGTATTCTAGTTCAGAAAATGAAATATATGTTTATTGTTCTTTCCTCCTTTCTAAAGAAACTTATGCTATAGGCCACCAATTTGATGGATTACTCTAGTGGGGGAAACCAAACTTGAACCCATGTAAAATTTCAAAGATGAGAACACTGGTTTTATTAAGATGACCTTTCTTACCACATTTAAACATCATTCCCACCAAGATTGTATTATCCTTTTTATTTTATTTAGCACTATCCCCCAGTCATCTACATTTGATGCTCCCATGAAATTGGGATTCCTAAATATTTAAATGATTCCACTATGTGATCATTGAAAACTCCAATATCCTTGAGATCTCATTCAAAATTGATTCAACACAGTTCTAACTATATAATTAACATTACTTTTTATTCACCATATTGCCTGATATATCATGGTAGGTGTTTAATTTTTTTTTTAAAGCGAAGGACTATTATTTTCGGGGAACCTCCCAAAAGGAGATTGTCATTTGCAAACTGAGGGTGATTTATACCTTTAGCATTTCGTATTATACTCAATCCTACCAAATTTTCTTTCTGCGTGGATTTCTCCAAAATCCTACTAAGAATTTTAGCCATAATAATGTGATGGAGAGGATAAAAAGGATAACCCTACCTTAACCCTCAAGAGGCAACGAAAAAAAGGGTGGGTTGGCCATTAACCAATGGCACAATCAATAGGGAGCCAATAAATGCTTTTATCCACCTTATAAATTCCCTTCAATACCCCAACTTTTCTAACATCAAGAAAACAAAATAGTGCCTTATTTGGTCAAATGCGTTGGCTATATCCAACTTTTTCACCATTTTTTGCTTGCCTTCCCTTGCTTGAATGAATTGCCTCCTAGACAAGAATGACATTATCCAATATTTTTATCTATTGCATGAATCCACCTTCATTCTTTGATGTCACTTCAAAAATATTTTTTTCAATCTAGCCGCAATGATCTTTGTTATAATTTTATGAGTAAAATTACAAAGAGAAATTGGTTTAAATGAGGTTAAATTTACTAGACTCGTTTCTTTGGGAATAAGATCCAAAAAGGACGAGTTATCCATTCTACTGATCTTCTAGTTAATTTGAGTACTTTTTAGCATTTGCATAATATCCTTTCTAATCATAATCCAAACACGTCTATAAAATATTTTGCAGAAGCCATCGAGGCCTAGTGATTTATCTATGTCCAAATAGTACTACGAGCAATTTGAACACAAATTTGAGATCTAGATAGACAAAAAAATGAAACATGAGACTAGATTCAAGGGAAAATGTCTGAAGTCCTTAGGATATAGCAAAGGAGGGAGGAATTTGAAGTTCATCACTGTTCGGCATGGAATCCTCCCATAGCATGTTTTGGGGCTAAAAGTTGCTTGTTGGCCATGGAATCCCCCCCACAACATGTTTTGGGGCTCAAATCCCAAGTTTTGGTTAGATGTATTGTAAAACTCTGCGAATTGCGGGCACGAAGTGTGAAGTATAGGTTGATTCATAGGGTTTTCCGCCATATTTCTTGTAAGGTAATGTAATGTCATGTTGGCCTACCCATGATCCGTGGACCATAGGATTGTATAAATAGAGCGAGGCTCTGTGTTGTAAAAGAGATGAGTAGTGGATGAGTAGAGATAGAGCATACAGTAACAGTCTAAGTGTATTGGGTCATAATAATAGGAAGAGGCTCTGCAGCTGAGTGCACAGAGGCCTAGTAGAGTCCACAGCTGAGTGCGCGGACCCTTGCAGCTGAGTGCATAGGGCGATGTCGAGTGTGTAACCTTGAATGAAGAATAATAAAGAGAATTTGATTCCAAATTCTGTGCTTCTACTTTTGTATTGCATTCTATACATTTATAGTGTTTTGTTTATCATGCACACTTATATGAATGTTGGATATACTGCTAATTAGAAAGATACGTTAAGTAATCGGGAAATAAATGATTAAATAGTAAAGAAATTAGGTATAATACGGATTACACCCTGAGTAGGACTGCATGAAGACAACATCATAGGTTGCGAGAGACTAGTAGATGCACGTAGTGACGTGCATGTATGGTCAAACCATGAACCACAAGAAGCTCATCAGACATCCCCAGGGTGTGAAGACCTAGTTCTAGCACCCTCCCATACTACTTCAGGTGAGACCTTAGCCCGCGCTCTATGGAATATTGCCGAAAGGGCCAATAGTACAGGGATTTGTTTGGCTACATCACCTATGAACCTAGGTTAGGCCCATACAAGCCAACAGATGTTTCTGTTGCCAAGACCAGGGTCTACATAAGGGATGTCTGATGTCGTGCCACTAGAATCCAATAAAGAAAGAAATTGAAGGGTTGTTGGACAAGAAGATTCACGATTTCATGGCGCAAGAAAACAAAAATCCATGAGTATCTAAGGAACATTGGTTGGAGCACTAATTGTATACAGAAATCCATGAAATTTTCTTTGCATCCTTTCCTTTTGAGTTGTATGAGTGGATCATGAAGCTATCACATAGCTAGGTAAGGTGTAGGCTCGACAAACCAATCGTGTGTACTCTGGAATTATTGCGCAGACTAGAAGCGTCAGGAGAGAAGATCACGTGAGCTGTGGGCCATTGGCTCATCTGAATTATAGAAGGATTTGTCACTAAGTTCACGGTAGACATGAACATCAGCTACACTGATGTGGAGCAATGTTTCCTCAAGGGACCACAAGGTAAGTATATCAAATATTTGAACACTTGGATTAAGATGATATTGTGTGAAAAGTAGGTTATGCGAATAAATTAATGTTTGGGACTACGCGAAGTAGTGAATAACTATATGCCAGTCACTTAATTTCCCCCTTGCGGGAAAGTGAGGAGGAGCTCATGAAAGTTTCCCCAAGAAGCGCAGTTAATCTAATAAGGCAGCGAATTCTGCGCTTACCACCTCCACCTACACTACCTCCTGTCTCACCCTCCTCACCTCCATCTCCACCCACCCCACCTCTACCACCACCACAATTCAAACTACAGGTATTTAGAGGAGTAGGGAATAAAGACCTGGACCAATTCTGGTTCGTGGTATGAGAAGTATACGGAGCACAAGGATTCATGGATGAAAATATCAAGAAGGCTACGATGGTGAGCGTGTTGCAGGATCACGCATTAGCATCGTATGTCAAGCATTCTAATGACCATTCGAACACAAGAATCATAGAAATCCAGACCACGCTGAATAGAGAATTTAGCAGGCCACAGTCGGAAACACAATCAATCATTGGGTTTAATGAGATCATGATGCTCCCGAGCAAGACCCCTTGGGGTTTAGACCAAGGACTGAAGGGTATGATCCATGAAGTGGACATGATGTTGACAGATGGACAACACTACGCATGGTTTGTAGCGTCACTAATGTTGCACTTATGGATGGTGTTGTCACAGCAAAAACTTTCCACCCAGGAAAAAGCTTTGGAGATGGCAATGAGAATGCATGAGACCCCTATATAAGACCTTGGTCTAGGAGTCCAACAACCCCATGGGCAACTGTAAAATCTATGTCTAGAGATGCATAGTTTGAAACAGGATAGGACACCTCAGCTCGAGGCATGCGAGGAGGTATGGTGCATAAAATGCAAAGGCCAGGGGCATGACGAGGACCATTGTCTAGTGTTCAGAAATTACTTGGTAGGAGGAGGGCTGATGCCATTAAGACCTAAGGCATAGGGAGGACCAAGCATGGCACCTGCATTATGGTGTTAGATCTGTCAGATAGGAGGAAAACACACTATGGATAATTGTCATCTATTGTAGAGGCATATGCAGACATCCTGACAATTGTTTTGTAATTTTTGTAGGCAAGTAGGACATGATGAACGCACCTTCAGAATCTATGAACTAATGATGGATCCGACTCCTGCCTACAGGGTGTAGACTGAAATGCAAGCCCTCAACCCAAATACAGGAATGGCGCATGCTAGATTTCAGGGGCGTGGTTGAGGTCGAGGTGGAATGGGACTAGGAAGGGGTTGCGGACAATTAATTTGTTACAATTTTGGAGGGTGAGGACACTATACCCATAATTGTACAAACCTAACAAGGAAATCATATTTATACTATACTCAGTTTGATCATGAGGTAGAAGACTTCCCTACATTGACAGAAAGACTACATGAAAAAGGGGTACATCAGCCCCGTCTGACTCAGAATTAGCAGATGATAAGGTCTGAACCACATGAAGAAGATCCAAATGTAAGCATGATGCTCAAGAGTGGCATGACCACTAGCGATGACAAAGGGAAAAAATAAGAAGAAAGTGTGTTGGTTTGCAAGGCTCCTACAAAGGAACCTAAATTTGTTGTAGAGCGCACAAAGTAGACATTAATGGAAGCCAAGAAGAGCATCACAGAGGCCTCCACTTTAGTTAGTAAATATCAACTAGAAGTAGGGGTGGATCCTTCAATTCTCACTACCTTTCTAGAGACATGCATGATGATGCTACATGATAAAAATTTAGTAAAAGGACTATAGGAACTTATCACTAGATGCGTGGGGTTAGGAGAATTGTGCGTGGTCCAGAAACTTGGAAATCATGCATCATGCATAGGAATGGAAATGAGGTTGACTGCAAAATCGACGAGTATGAAATAGATAAGGTAATCCTGGATCTCAAATTGGATGCAAATTTCTACCAGAAAAAATGGGAATGGATGGGCAGACCCGTGCTACAGTGGTCTCCTATTTAGTTACAAATGGAAAACCAATAGAAGATCTTACCCATGGGAAGATTGCAAAGGGTAATAGTAGATATTGAAGGTGCAAGTGCGCAGGTGGATTTTGAAGTGATAGAGATTGTCGATGACAATAATACCTATCCCATGCTGCTAGGAATAGACTGGACCATCGATATGAATAGAGCCATAAATATGAAGAAGCGCAAAATGATATTTGAGAAAAAGTCACTATCCGTAGTAGTACCATTTGATCCAGCCGAAGGAGCATGTTACACTAAACTGGTGCGTGACGATGATAGTGATGACAATCTCGATTATATTCACAAGATAACTACACCAAAAGATGATTGGGTGAATCTGAATGCAGATGGAAGGATTTCATGGGAGTGCAAAATCTCCTGCACTTTCGATTTAGATGAAGAGATAGAGTGACAACAGAATTTGCTGCACAAAGTAACAATGCTTAATTGCAACAGGATGGTTAGATCATTATGATACGTGGCAATAGAGGCAAGGGATCTACCTTCATATGATGGGTTAACAATGGTGGATGAATTCCCGAACAAATTTGAAATCATAGTACCAGAACAACAGTGGTTCAATGCTCTGAAGTGGGCACTACGTGCAATGCCCTCACGATGGTGGGGTACGCATCAAGGAATTTTTGAGGACTAGTGCAATTGCAGAAGGATGATGCACCTATGCTTGGGAAAACACCAGCTTAGAATGAGAGCCAGTAAGAAGGAGCGAAACAACTTGCGTGCCCACCTTTCCTGATGGGTACAAACATATCATGTACAACCCGCACAAGTGCACACCACTCCTAGAATAGAGAATTGGAAAAAACCACAGTAGCAGGAAAGGCGATGCGTGCTACCCCTTATCCATCGAGAAGCATTCGATAGGGTGTGTGAAGTACTAAATAGGGTCCACCAGGGGAGATGCACTAATTGGGACTTGCGTGTACCAGTCGTTCGATGGGCCTATAGGACCATGTGCAAAACCCTGAGTAGAGAAATGATTCCAAAGGTGCGGAATAGATTAGAGATCATAATTTCTTAAGACAATGCAAAGAGTAAGCCACATGTAATAGCTCCCACAATTGTGATAGTGCGTGAAGACCAGGATGAAGAAATCACATAGCTACGCGAGGTTGAACACATAAAGATTCATGAAGACATTCAGCGAGGGAACCTTAGACTTCACAAAACTTGAAAAATACTGGGTATGACTGAGGAAGAAAAGAATTTTGACGCATGCCGAGGTCAAGAGGCTAGAACACGAGATCAAGCAAGCATGTCTCGTCAATAAACCAAGGATGACAAGACAAGGTGTAGATGATCATACCACTGGATTAGAAGATTATTGCCGAGGATTTATGACTCTGATACCATGGCTATAACCGCATCCCACCAAATGCAGTAACCAGGGGAGCATACTACATACTGTAGAATGCATGGTGCCTGCTGTCAGAAGGGAAATTCACAATTTTCCTTGGACTTTACTGGAAGGCGAGTTGAAGTCTCGCATAGGTCGTGCAACCATCTGACTAGCCGTAGGAAGCATAGTCTCGGTGCTCTAGGTAGTTGAAAGAGAGCACATGACTATAAAAGAGTCTATTTGGGAGCTGCACAATAAGGGTGGTGCACACAGAATCAACATGTCACAAGGTTTGCGCTTGTGCATAGAGGGCTATGCTGCCACGCCGATAGGTTGGAAAGTGACCATTGGTATCACTGTTCATGATGAGATGTCTGATTTGAGGCCAAACGGAGCAGATGGTAGGCATTTAAGACGCGACTTAAGGGAAATATTTTGGACAATATGCCACCAGGAAAGAATTGATGGCCCGAAATTGGGGGAATGGTTGAATTTGAATTTGAAAGGTGCTATAAAACTCCAGGGGCTAGCCATGAACCAACACTTGTTCACATGACATTTGAGCAGTTGATTAGAGCACAAAGTGTTGAGCACTGAGTGATGTTCGAGCCCCTGGGTTCACAAAAGAACACATACAATTCAAACAAGATGGTGGGTACCAGGAGAGGTTTGGGCTTTGCAGAAGGAACCAATAATGAGGTTGCACAAAACCCCATGGTACACAATGTTCCTGAAGACACTAAGGTCACGTCGGAAATACCGAAATTGCCTCAGACGCTGAGACCCAAGAAATATAAGTAGGCAACGGGACAAGTCTGCATGTACCCGAGGAATCCACGGTTCGGTAAGCTCTCAATGGAAGAAAAGGGCAAGGCTATCACCATTGAGTCAGATGACGAGGAGGAGGACTTGTAGAATCTCATTGCTGAGGTAGAGGAAGTAGAGAACATGGAAGAGGACATCCAATTGGTGTGCTCTGCAGCGAAACTGCCCAAGTACGTCCCTCAGCGAAAAGGGAAAAACAAGATACCAAAGGATTTGGACGCCACAAAGAGTGCACTCTAAACCCCACTCCTCCCTGATGGAGTTTTGTTTGAGGGCTCACACTTGGGCCACATGCCCACAATAAAGTTCGAAGATTGGGACCTCACATATAGTGAGAAGTTTCCACACTTATAGACAGAGAGCCCCATGAAGCAGAGCACGGAGGGGCCAATCACAACATTAGAGCTTCAAAAATGGTTGCGCGGTGTGGATAAGTGTAAATTTCTTCCTTTTCTATGGATTCCACACTTTTACCATGTGCCCATCACTATTTTTGCCATTAGGCAACTTCTTTTCCCGGTGTATGATGGATACTTATGGCTGGAAGAGCCTATTCCCATAATGATGGATCTCATCCGCAAAATGATGCGCCTACGCTTTGGGAAACCACACATATGACTAGTAGACAAATATGATGGACGAGATGATCCATGCGGACACCTCATAAAATGGACCAAGGTCTATGGGGAAGAGCCACAACCTAAATGGGTACATTTATTCTATCATGCCGTGGATGTCATACCCATGAATTGGTATACTAAGATGGAGCTCCACCATGGTACGAGCAAATGGGATGTCTTGTGCAAGAGCTTTCTATTAACTTTCACATTTGAAGATCATTGGTTAGATATTGTTGACAATGCACTACAGAAGGTAAAAGCACTTATCTTCAAAATACCCCAGGAGCCAATATAATTACTTTAGATAGAATGGGAGACATAGTTAAGATGCGTGCTAGAGTGTTACAACGTAGATGTTGAGGAGGATGATGTGGTCCCATGAAACATTAACATTTCTAAAACAGAAGGTTGTGGTGAGATTCACATCCCATCACTTGAAGACCCTGACATCACCATGCCACTAAAGACAAAGCAGGTCAACATTGGAATGGAGGCAAAGCCGAAGTATGTAACACTTGGCGACTATTGGGATGATGCTAGGGTGGATAAGGTTGTTGAGTTACTCTATGAATACCAGGACATGTTCTCAACCAAAATTACGGAATTAAAAGGGATCGTTGGCGACTTAGGGATGATGAAGATCACCCTAAAAACCGATGTGAAGCTAGTTAAGTATCCTCCTTACCGCTTCAATCTGAAGTATAAAGAAAAGGTTTGTGATGAATTAGACAAAATGCTCATAGCCAGAATTATTGAACCAGTGGAAGAATCTAACTGGTTGAGTCCTATGAAAGTACAGGAGAAAAAATAGAAGGGTGAAATAAGAATATGCATGGACCTCAGAAAGCTGAATGATACCTGTGTACATGATCCATTCCCAACACCATTCATGGATGAAGTACTGGAGAATGTTTGCAGTCAAGAAGCATACTCATTCACAGATGGGTTCTTGGGGTACCATCAAATCAAGATCGTGCTAGAAGATAGGAGAAAACAACCTTCACAACTGAATGGGGTTGCTTTCAATATGTCGTTATTCCATTTGGATTGAAGAACATGCCAACTATATTTTTGTGCATCGTTGTGGTTGTGTTCAAAGAATACATCCACAAGTTCTTGGAGGCCTATCTGGATGATTTGATTGTCTTTGGATTAGTTAACCACCATATAGCAAGCTTAAACTTGGTGTTGGATACTTGCCATCGATACCAGATTGCACTGAACCTTAAGAAGTGCATATTCCTCGTTCCCTTTGGAAACTTATTGGGACATGCAATTTGTAAAGAAGGACTGATGGTGGACCCTGCAAAGATTGTTGTATTCTAAATTTGGAAACATAGCAAAGTGTTAAACAGCTGCATGCTACTTTGGAGAAAACTAGATACTGTAGGAAGTTCATCAAAAGTTATGCCCAAATAACAATGTCGATGGAAAAGCTATTGAAAAAGGATGTTACATATTGTTGGAATGATGATTGCATGAAGAGTTTGCATGTCCCAAAGGGGAAACGCACCTCCACTCCAATCCTATTCTTCCCAAAATGGGATGTGGAATTTGATATACATGTTGATGCGTCATGTATTACGCTAGGAAACGTACTCACACAGGAGGGCATGGATCGCCCGATTGCATTTGCAAGTCAGAGATTGTCCAAAGATGAAAATAGATATTCTACCACCGAGCGTGAGAGGTTAGCAATGGTGTACGTGCTCCAAAAATACCAACACTATTTACTCAAAGGACATTTCAAGATGTATACTGATAATTCCATGTTGAAATACCTGGTGAATAAGCCTGTGTTGGGGTGGTGAATATGCAGATCTCTCTTACTATTTCAAGAGTATGATTTTGAGGTCATATTCAAGCCGAGATAACTAAAGGTAGGACCATATCACTTGTCACGAATTGAGACAGGTGAGGAACCAATGAATTTGGAGGAGAGACTACCTGATGCATAGCTCTTTGCAGTGTGTGTTGCAGATTCATGCTTCGAAGATATAATCCATTTTCTAACAACAAGGACTATGCCGAAGGAATACTTAGTCCAACAAAAGAAGGAATTCGTGTGCCCATGGCAGACTTTTTTGTCATTGCGGGGCACCTATACAAAATGGGAAATGATGAGATACTGTGAAGATACGTACCTAAATTTGAATGAGGTCATATCCTTGCAGAAGCACATCGGGACGCTACAAGAGGAAACTATGCAGGATGCGTGAATGCACAAAAGATTCTTGATATAGGGTTGTGGTGGCCAACCCTACACTAGGATTCGAAAGCGCACTGTAAGGCCTATGACATATGTCAAAGCACTGGAAAGTCATCACGAATGGAAGAGATGCCATTAAATCCACAAATGACACTGCAACCATTTGAAAAATGGGCAATCAACTTTGTGGAGCCATTAAAACCTCAGGGAAATATAGGTGCATGCTACATCATCACCAGGACAGAGTACTGGTCAAGATGGGAATAAGTGCAGTCAGTCAACGACTATATGGTAGCTATGGCTGCAAAGTTTTTGTTTGAAAATGTGTTGACACGATTTAGTTGTCCGAAAATATTAATGATTCATTGTGGAACACATTTCCTGAATGAAACAATCACCACGCTCATAGAAGAGTTCTAGGTGTATCATCGGAAAAGTACACCATGCCACCCACAAGTGAATGGTACAGTAGAGGCATTCAACAAAATACTAGAAGCTACGCTAACAAAAGTATGTAACACGCAGCGAAATTATTGGGACCTGTGCGTACCTATCGTATTATGGGCTTACAAGAGAACATGCGAAAAATTCATGGGACAGACACCTTTTCGATTAGTCTATGACACAGAAGCTGTCATGCTAGTGGAATACATTGTACCTAGTTTGGCAATAACAGTTCTCACAGGCATGATGGACTGTGAAGCTCTAGAAGAAAGGTTCGTGAAATTAGAAGAACTTGAGGAAGAATAGTTTCTAGCTGGATTTCATTAGTAGGTATAAAAACATCATGAAAATCCTTGGCATGACCTCCATATCAAGTTGCACACCTTCAAGGTAAATGACTTAGTGTTGCTGTATGATAGTAATTTTAAAAAATTTCCGGGAAAGTTCAGGGTGCACTAACTGGGACCATACATGGTTAAGGAGATCACAGATGGAGGTACGGTCCAGCTACTCAAACTAAGTGGAGAACCCTTCCCAGGCAAAGTAAATGATACCTACTTGAAGCTCTACATAGGTGGGTTGGCTATCTGAATAACTTGCTGAAGTACAGTCTTTGCGACCGAAGGAGCAGGACAAGGGTGCGAGACTATAAACATATGTTGTGGATGTCGATATAGATGTAAGGACATGATTTAGACACGGATGATTTAGAAGTAAGAATGCAGTAGGTACAACAGGTAGTAGGTCTATGTGTTCGCGAAATTCAAGCCATCCAGGACTAGTTGGAGGGATTTCGCGCTGAGATCGCCATGTTGATGGAGTGACTCAAGGGCGAGTCATGATATTTGTGTTCGGGGCTTGTTGGGGATGGAATGCCCCCACAACATCTTTTTGGGCTCAAAGCCCAAGTTTTGGTTAGATGTATTGTAAAACTCTGCAAATTGTAGGCGTGAAGTATAGGCTGAGTCATAGGGTTGTCCTCCCTAAGTTTTGTAAGGTAATGTAATGTCATTTCGGCCTACCCATGGTCTGCGGATCATGGGATTGTATAAATAGAGCGAGGCTCTAAGTTGTAAAGAGAGATGAGTAGCATATGAGAAGAGATAGAGCATAGAAGAAGAGTAAGTGTATTGGGTCATAATAGTAGGAAGAGGCTCTATAGCAGAGTGCATAGAGGCCTAGTAGAGTCTGTAGCTGAGTGCGTAGGGTGGTGTCAAGTCTATAACCTTGAACAAAGAATAATAAAGAGAAGTTGATTCCAAATTCTGTGCTTCTTCTTATGTATTGCATTCTATACATTTAGACTATTTTTTTTATTGTGTGCACTTATGTGAATGTTGGATACACTGTTAATTACACAGATAAGTTAAGTAATCAGGTAATAATAGGTTAAATAGTAAGGAACTTGGGTATAATATGGATCACGCCCTAAGTATGGTTGCGTAAAGACAACATCACACGTTGCGAGAGACTAGTAGATGTGTGTAGTGACATGCATGTAGGGTCAAACCGCAGACTGTGAGAAGCTCATCAGACATCCCCTGGGCGCGAAAACATGGTTCTAGCACCCTCCCATAGTACTTCGAGTGAGACCTCAGCCTGCGCTCCTTAGACTGTTGCTGAAAGGGCCAGTTGTACCAAGATTTGTTTGGCTAAATCACCTCTGAACCTAGGTCAGGCCCATATAAGCCAACAATCCCTTCTACAAAGAATTAGTTTTACCAAAAATCCACTACTTCTAAGTTATGGCCCTCAATATTACCACAACAATGTTGCAACCCCAAAGGAGTCTCGACTTTAATTATCGACCTAATATCTATAAAAGCATAATGGGGATTAGCACTATGTATGTAGCATGTAATGTGTTCTTATTGTGTTTATCTTATGGAAATGAAATCAAATGAACGAAACTAAGTTGTAACATAGAGAACATTTTCTTGTCTATGCTATAGAAAATACTCTAAATCAGTGCAAAGAGAGAATAAATAGAAAATATATTCTATTTGTAGGATAAATGAGGAAAACCAATTCAATCCCACTAAGGGAAAATTCAATCTACTTTAATATGCATTGGAAATGAACTTGCAACTAAAAGAAAGCATTGAAACATCGAATACTAATTTACAAAAGAAAGGTAGTTATGCTACACTAACTATGTCAAAGATTCTATAAATATTGTAGACTTACAAATTCCATTCTTAGGGTCTTGGGCAAATTGCAATATGAAAATGAAGGTTAACCATGCTTTGGTTTCAAATCCAAATGAGTTTTTGATGAAAAACATGATTTTCTACAAGGGTCCATGTTCTTCTCGAAGAGATAGTCTAGGGAGAACAAAAAAATGTGTTTCAAGTGCAATTTGAAGGAAGGATAACTTGTGGAGAGTCCAGTGGATGCTCAAGATGTCTTTTGCAAGTCCTTATGCCTATGAGTAATAAGTTTTTTCAGTAAAAGAATGATTTTGGGGTTTCCTGTAGCTCTACAAAATCTGATCTGAACTTAAAAAGGATTGCAAAAAATGCAGATATAACCATAAATACAGAGTTGCAATAGAAATAATACTTCATTTCATTAATATCAAAGAACTGAAATATACATACTGATAGAATGGCAATAAACTATCTCACGTGATGGTATCTTATCTCTTAGAATATATGTGTCACCTACATGCCTTTAAACTATGTTACAATCAAGCTCAAAGGCCTATTTATCATTGGGAAGAAATGGAAAACCCCAAACATAAAAACACCTAACGCTAGGAGATGAAGCACTAAAAATGTGGGCCCCATTTGGGTAAATTGGTACATCAACTTCCCAGGTTGTAACTTTGGCATATGATCTATGTTTGACACAGAAAATACCTCATTATAAATATCTATCTCAAGACTACAAATTTATATTGAAATCATCATTAATGACTTATGCTTCCTAATTTTCAAAAAAAACATTTTTTAGGGCTTCAAAATGGCTCTAGAAGTTCGGGACCCAAAAAAATACCAAAAATAGTAAGTTGTGATACAACTAAGGAAATTGAAAAAATAAAAGAAACC
Source organism: Pinus taeda (assembly GCA_000404065.3). Lineage (NCBI taxonomy): Eukaryota > Viridiplantae > Streptophyta > Pinopsida > Pinales > Pinaceae > Pinus > Pinus taeda. The sequence goes on from APFE030054425.1 coordinate 130,718, forward strand.
ATGGTGGAGGCTAGACTGGAATAGGCAGGTGGCCACCAATATTCACCTGGATCAGTACTCCTGTGTTAGGAAGAAATGGTACCCGTTGCATTAAGTGCCTCCATAAGATGGGTAAAATTCCACTGAACTTGGTCCCTAGTGAGCCACTTTCCTTGATGTAGGATTTGGCCAAGTTTGACAACCCAATACAGTTGAATATTTTGTTGGTGACTGTTTGTGATACATGTTTCCATGATATGACTAGGTGTGGCATGTTCCATGCAGTCTGGGTTTAGCTCTATTGATGTGAGCTAGTTTGCAATGTCTGATGTGTCGAGTAATGGCGGAAAGTATGGTTGAAGGCAGTCTAGATTGAACATTGGATGCAGACCAAGGAATGGGGGAAATATGAGTTTGAAAGGATTGTCCCCTACAACCTTAGTGACAGTAGAAGGCCCATATCAAAGTGGGAAATGCCTACAGTGGGGCCTAGCGAGGCACTCATTCTGAAAATGTAACAAAACTTTGTTGCTCACTTGGAGCTTATGTGGCATGCAATGTTGATCATGACATTGTTTGTACTCAGCATGGGTTTTGTCCAATATCTCATGGAACTACTATTGTGTGTGATGAATGCACTCAATGAAGTTGTTAACCTTGTCAACTTTGTTAGTGTCGGTATCTTCATCCCTCCGTCGGAGATCAAATTCTCTTGTTGCATTGCATATTAGGTGTCTCGCTCAGTCAGTTGCATTCCATTAGGTGCATGGATGATCTGATGGTAGTGGCTTCTCCTACTTTTTCCCTCATGTCCTTTACCTGTTGGCTCATGTTTATTCATCAAAAAGCATATACAGTCACCTTTTTGTCTTTAATATTTCATTAGGGTTTCATAAAAAAGGGTTTCAAAATGTCCAATAACAACCAGTAGGCACATGAGGAGGTTCCAGCATCAATAAGTTTGTAATCAAGTGTTCAAAGATGTGTCTTTCCTCAAAACTCTGTTTTGAGGAAAAACATAGTATTTTGACTTTTACTGTACAAATTCATGTAATTTTATTTTCTTCATATGTAAAGCATTTCATCTGTAACCCTGGTCACTTTCCCTAGCCCAGTAGCTCCAACCCCCTGCAAAGAAAACCAAACACAAGTCATTCATTTCATCACAAGCTTTAATAAAGTGAAAAAGCTCAAAACAGAGTTCAAGATAAAGTCATTTTCAAAACATTGTGAAAGTGGGTTTTATAAACCAAAAGATTAAAAGCTCCTTATATATAAGCCATTTCTTCCATTGAAGGCTCATTTGCATTTCAAAGACAAAGTTGGGCAAAGCAAAGTCTTGTTTCAGAGCAAGAAAGACAGAGTTGGAGAAATTTGCCAAAAATCAGAGGCGCAGTGCACAGAGCAAGTGGTGCGGCACAAATAGCAGCGCGTTGCATAGGGCCACTATTTCCAGTTCAAATTTACATGGGCATGACGCACACATAGGACATGGTGTGTTGGGTTTGATGTGCGGCACATACAGCCGGTAAGCCCAAAATATTCAACAATTCATTCCAAATCACCCAAAATGCTTGGATCTTCATTTTTGCAAGTAGGTTGGGCCTTCATCACTGCTAGTAAAACAATTTTTATGCAATTTTTGGTGGTTGTCTTATGGTGATGGTTTAAAAAGAAATCAAACCATATCTCTTGAAATCTCTCAAAGGAAACTGCTGCCTAGAGTTTGAACTGTTGTTTTGGTCACCAAGTCCATCTTTCTATTCCCTCAACTTTCCACTCCCTTACTCCATTTTTCCCTGATTCCCTATTCCTTAAACTCACATATTCCTAAAACATCATCTATTCCTACCTGAATTCCTATTTCCGAGCTCCTAAATACAAATTCCAAAACCCTTGTGCTATACCCAAAGCTCCTAAATTACTCCCTAAATCCCCTGTTTCCCTAACTAAACCCTATCCCATTAGTCCCAAAAATTCCTCGTTTTTCCCTCCCTCTACAGTCCCTCCTATCACCTTTCCCTTGGTGGCGTGAGTCAAACACATCATAAATCACCTGCTTCTCATCAAGACAACTCATCCAATAGCAGAGATGTAATCTGATCCCTCATATGATTATGAAGAGGAGACCCATAGTGATTCACCTATAGAGGTACATGCACCCAGGAGGCCTCATAGAGGTGGCAAGCATATTTGAGAAGAACCAAGCTCTCTTGCTGAGTTACAGGCCTGCCTTCTTGCCATCACTTGTTTCCAGCACCACTCCTACTATGAATTTTGTGAGAAGGTTTCTAGCATTCAGTTTCACCATGAGTTAGCCCGCTTAGGAGTGTATTTCCTTTCCGGTACCTCAAAGAGTCATATGCTCCTTTGATGAAATTGATAATGAAGTATTTCAGCTATGAGGGCTGGTTTTCCCGTTTATATGCCTATCATATCTGGTTGCTGATGCATTTAACTAGGGTGAGGATGATGAACATCCCTTACTTCATGTGCTGAAATATTGGAAAGATGACCACTCTAGTGCTCCACAAGACTCCTTAGCAAGAGTTCAACAATATATATCATTTTTCTCTCATTAAAATTGTGGTCATCCATCAGCTTGGCTTGCAGGGAATCATTTAGGAGGACTTCATTTCTCATGAGTTTTTCACATCTCCTCGGGGACATTTAGAGACCTTTCATGAGATACATGGACCTTCTTATCAGCATGAGGGTCATGAGACATAGAATGCTAGTATGCTGGTGTTTATCACTTATCAAAAGGGCACTAGATGGCTATTCACAGCAGCAAAGCGAGTATATCTCCACCTGAGGTGGAAGGGCTCTTGCTTCCATCATCAACACCACAGGTTTAGAGCAAAGGCAAGAGGCCATTACAGGATAAGGGGCCTTCGGGTGAGCATGACTTTATTCTCATTGAGGGTGATGATATAGATGTTGGCCCACAAAGCACAAATCTCGAAGAAATCATCCAAGAGCAGTGGGCAGACATCAATGCCTTGTCCCTCAACCTCGAGAGGACTAAGTGGATTATAAAGTACCTGGAGCAAAGGAATAAGTCGCTTGAAGATTAGCAAGTGATTATGGAGTTGTAAAACATTCGGGAGAATCGCCAAGCTGCCCAAAGGAGGAGGGTGGTATTCACTTCACTTGAGCTAGAGATCAATGCCGATCGGGAGTCTTGGCTTGAAAGAGTAAATATCCACTTAGAGAGGTTGTTGGGGAATACCAACAAGGAGAAGGTATTGTTGAGACATATGGCATATCATTATATGGCGAGAAACAAAGTTTGCAAGGTGAGAATTAGGAGCTTAAAGGCAAAATTGAAGAGGGCATCAAAGAGGTGAAAGGAGCATGATCACCTTCAGATATTGGCTGAGGCTTCCTTGGCCCAACAATATGCTTGATGAAGAAGACTCAGCCCAAATTTCAAAAAATTTGGGGCACTTTGTGCATTTTTGAAATTTTTGGCTCAAAAAACAAGGGTTTTTGCTCTATGCGCCACGCCACTTGGTGCTCGCTTTTTATGGGGGGCTCCAAATGAAAAATAATCAGAATTTTTGGATTTGGCATGGAACAATATGCTTTACTACCAATGGCCAAGAAATTTGGAAAGGCTTTGATCCCTCAAGAAGGTAAAAAACACTCAAAAAATGACCTTACTGCCCCTATTTTGACACACAGGAAGTAGTCTTGGGAGATTTGACTTTTGACAGGGCAAATGGAGGCCAAATTAAAACATTCTACTTGTTTTGGAAAGTATATAGGCATACCTTTCCAACAAGCACATATGGACTGAATTTGGACACTGGGAAGGCCTCAAACAGTGGGTCCAAATAGGCATTATGCATAGAGAATTAGGCGCGACGCATACAGGAAATTTGGCCCAGTTTGACGAGGAGAGCTTTGTTGCAGCTATGTTAGACATAAGGGAGGATTTCATCCCATGTTTTTTGATTCTTTAAGTTGTACATGCATAGAATGTACATGATCCTCCTATTGATGACTTTTTTTTGGCCATCAGTCTCGGGGTGGAAAGTTGTGGACATAGTGAGATTGGTATCTAGCATCAACCAGAGATTTGATAAAATTTACATAGGAACCTATTTTCTTGATATGAGATAATGAACTATGCAATCCAAAAGTGTATGCACACTCATTTAAAGAAGAGCTTAACAATGGTTTTTGCTATGATACTCTTCTTTCAGGTTACTAGAATGGCCATCTTAGAGAAATTGTCAATGACTATAAAAATGTAGTCATTACCATGCTTAGTAGAATGAAGGCCCAACATGTACTCCATGGAGATGGATTCCCAAGAGCAACTAGGAGTAGCAAGAGGAGTATATATGCCTTTATTCATTATGGTTGGTTTGGAAACGACATAGGCAGTGGAGGATTTGATTTACTTCCCAACATCTTATCGAAGGCTTAGCCAATAAAAATAGTTCTACATCACTATCATTGTTTTCTCTACTCCGAAATATCCAATGACTTGACTGTAGTGTGCCTCAAAAATCTTCTTGGCACACTCGCTTGAAGGAACACATATGTGTCCCAGGAGGCATAACAGTGCATCCTGGAAGTGAAAATTTGGAACTTTCTTGCCTTCTAGGAGTGTTTAGTATGTGTTTCCAAATTCTAGATCGCTCTTGTAAAGATGTGTCCACCCCAAAGTCTCACACCCACAAGAGTCCAACACAGTGATCAACACCATGATTAGTGATTGACAGAAAAATACACAACATTATTAGTGTTGTCCTTCTTATAATTAATGTTCAAATGGAAAAGTTGCAGGTATGTGGACCATTTATGATGGTTATTGTTCAGCAACATCCCTTGTGTTTGTATGATTTGCAAGGGTTGGTGGTCTATGTGATGACCATTTCCTTCCCCATAATGTAATGATTCCATTCACGATAGGCGTGCGCAATGGAATACATATATTTAGCTTAGGTGGGATACTTTTAGATTGTGTCTGAAAGTGTCTCATTGTAATATGTTGTTGGATGCCCCTGGTAAGTATGAAATGCACCCATAGCATAGTGAGAGGCATCTGTCTCAATCTCAAATGGTTGTTTTAGGTTTGGTAATGTCAGAAATGGTGTAGAGCAGAGACAATGCTTGAACTCAGAAAATTCCTTCTGTTGGGATTGAGACCAAAAGAAACATTCTTTTGCTCCTCCCTTAATAGCTTGAATTAAAGGCCAAGTGATATGAGAGAACTCGCAAAGAAACCTGTGGTGAAACATAGCAAGAAAGAAAGTTCCAGTGCTTCGTTAGAGTGGTTGGGGATGGTAAATCCTAAATGAATTGTATATTGGCTAGGTCCACATGCACATGACTCTCATCAATGATCTACCCCAAATATTGAGCTCGGGTCATATGGAAAGGTCATTTGTACAAATTGTCATACAACTTGTGTTATCGAAGGGTTTGGAGGACTTGTAAAATGTGGTGGAGGTGCTCTTCCCAACTCCGGTTAAATATCAGGATGTCATCCAAATACACCACCATGGGTTTGCTGGTGAAGGGTAACAAGATGTCTTAAATCAGCCTCATAAAGATTCTAGGTGAATTCATCAACCCAAAAGGCATGACCAACCATTCGAAAAGTCACTTCTTGGATTTGAAGGTAATCTTACACACATCAGAGGGTTTGATTAGTACCCGGTGATAACTAGATTTCAAGTCAATATTACTAAAAACCTTTTTCTCCCTTGATTTTGTCTATAAGGTCATCACTCATGGGATTAGATACCTATTCCATACATTGATCTTGTTCAATGCCCAATAGTCAATATAGAGTCTCCAGGTCCCGTCCTTCTTCTATAACAACATGATCGGGCTCTCACAAGGTGATGAACATGGCCTGGTGTCCCCTTTGTGAAATAACTCCTGAATATTCATATTGATTTAATCATTATACAAAATAGAGTTTCAATGCATTAGTCCATTGGGTAGCAACACAGTCAATTTCAAATTGATGGAGTGCCTAACTTGACAATGTAGAGCTATCCCTCTGGGTGAGGTGAAAATGTCGTTATACTCATCCACAACCTTATCCATTTGTTTTTTCTAGGTAGAGGAGCCCTGTCTAGAGGTTGTGGCCACAATATTCTTATTTCTCTATGGATGAATCATAAGGAAAACCATTTTCTTGGTCTAGGAAATGATCTTACTACATTGCTTCGTAGTGATCAAAGAGATGGTGGTAGGAGGCGTTACCTCTGGTATCCTATGCACCTTATTTCCTAAAAGTTATAAGAAACTTCTGAGGCCTAGAATCATACAGAACATATCGATTCAAGATGTATGGTTTCTCTAATAATACATTGCAAACTTCAAGAGGAGAAATATCACACAATATCTCATCCATGAAGGGCTTGATGCTACGGGGAAGGCAAAATTGTCAACTAACATGGATATCTCATCCTTGGTGAAGCTAATTTATGGTGTAAAATTGTAGGTGTTTCATGTTCGGTAGGCTCAACTACTTCATGAACTATACTAAAATGAGGTTCTTTTGGATCCGACAATCAACAATGAACTAGAATGAAGAAGCCTTCACCTACATATGTGATTGGAAGAGGAAATTCCCCTCCTCTAGATCTTCAGCCTCATTCATATGGATCTTGGTGGTGGCAAAAGTGGAACTTGCCTCCTCCTCAATAATCTTCTCCCTTTTGTCATTCCCCTTATCTGGTTTTGAATCAGAGTTAGAACATGCATTTGATTCAAAAGCCTTCATCTCGGCCACTAGTGACTACATGACCCAACACTCACTTGTGTTGTAAGTGGTTCTCTTTTGGAACTCACACCATTTTCCCGTGTCCTTATTTGTCTTCATGGTCTTGTTATTTTCTTGTGGCTTTGGTATCTTGTCCTGGGTTGCATCACCTTAGCTTTATCCTTTTCTGTATGATTTCGGGGTGGCTTTCCCTTTCTTTAGATTCACAAATCCAAATTATTGCTTCTTCTGTTTAAATTTATGCTCGATCTTCACAATGTATTGATAGGTCATGTCGAGTGAGGAGATGTCCAGGAAATCCATCCCATCCTATATGTACTTGTGTACAAATTTGTTGTACTTGACTACCAAATGTCACTCAGAATCCTTGATACCCAACTTTGTGCGAAGGGTATGAAAGATATTTTTAAAATTTGATATGTCTTGATCCCTTCCCTATCGTAGCATGGTCCACTCAATGTATTTAGCCTCGTAGCCCATGACAAGTTAATGCTGCTCCTTGATGGCATCATGAAAAGAATTCCAAGTGGGTGCAGCTAAAAATAGTGAGCATACACTCTTGTCCATATTCTCATAGTAGGTTTCCCACCATTCCTTGATGTCAGGTGCGACATTGAGCAGTGAAAAAGTAATATTTTATCAGTTAGAAAAATTATGAACTGAAAAATATCCTTCTAGCATATCTAACAATTTATCTATGGAATCCACATATATTGGACCTTCAAATATGAGGATATAAATCTTAATTTGTACCTTAAAGAGGGTGGTTCTTCTAGAGTGGATGCTGGAAGGAGATGTGTCCCCTATGGGTAGTCATCAAAGGATCTAGGAAATGTTTTCCATCACCGCGTTCCTCTGTCACTTGAGGGATTTTTTGAGAAATATTTTGTAAGGATATCTTTCCCCCTCATCTTTATTTTCTTCTACCATGGGAGGTCGTCAAGGTTTGCAAGGCCGGTCTTGTAAAGATTCAACCAATTCAATCCCTAATTCCTTATACCCTGACCTTGTCGGGGACATGCAAAGAAAAATATAGAAACAACATACTGCTCTTATGCAATTGATCCAAAATTAAAAAGGAACACAAAAAAATACAAATATAGCCATAAATACAGAGCTGTAAAAGAAATAACACTTCATTTCATTAATATCAAAGAACTAAAGTATGCTTACATATAGTGTTATCACAAAACTCGACCCTGATAGGTTACTAATTAGGAAGACTTTGAGTAACTATTTCAAACGAAACTTTTGGCTGAGGCTTAGCCTCCTCAACCTGAGAGGGATCTCTCACTAGGTTAAAGATTTCAATTTAAGGATTGGATGGTTGTCTCTATGGAAAAAATCAACTGAAAATGTATAAATGGATAAAATAGCAATCAAAAAGCATATCTTGGGCTATGGAGTTTGAGCACATTTTAGTATAATGGCAACATCAGCTTAACATGGAAGTCAGGGCATAAAGAGTCTTAATATATCAGCAAAACAGAGATATAATGCAAGGAACACAATTTATAAACACATGAAGGAAGTTAGAGCATTATCAATGAATTCTAGGTAACATGTGTTCATACCACTACAAGTAAGTAAATGAAAAAATACATCAGGAAATCAAACATTCAAACCCTCTCTGAATCCTGAGTAGTGAAGCCAAAATCTCTGTATTAACACAAAAACACACAATCTCTTACAATAACATAGTATGCTTTTTTCTTTTGAAAATTTCCAACCTTGAGGCATTACACCTCTTTTATTTTATAAATTTATCATTGCAATCTTGTATTCCTTGATCCAACTTGAGGGGAATTCGAATTTCCTAGCTTGACACCTATTCTAACCATGAAATAGACTATTAATTACAAGTAACAGTTAACTAATTGTCTTAGGGTCCTAATACAATTAGGAGAAAAGCTCCTTATTATGACTAAAACAACCTTATCTAGGAATTAAACATTCTATTTGACACCTATAACTCCATGAATTCGAATTTGATGAAGCCTTTAGCCTTGTTGTTAGATTCTATTGATTCATCCCTTATCTATCCTGAAAACTAGGAACCTACTTCCTGCATTTAAGGTTTAACCTTCATTGATGCTTTTTGAATCCATTTTCTGACCAAATTGACCCTTTGAGACAAGTGATATGTGTTATCACTTCCATAGAACTTAGGTCTTCCACTTGTATGAAAATCAAGCCCTTGAAGGAGTACAATGAATGCTGATCAGGTTGTGCTACAAAATTGTCTGCTGCAGCTACAACAGTTTCGTAGCGCAGAATCTTATCATTGTAAACATCTTCTTAAACCATTAAAATTAACTTTTAACATCCTCATTTGTGAACATTTTACATCCTCCAGTAACATTAACATTCAAAAATCAACTGTTGTCACCTCTAAGCCTTGCAAAATGTCAAAAACTTCACCTATAGCAGTTTCGTAATGCGCTACGAAATTGTTCTGTATATCTTTTACATAGATGTTTTCAAAAATTTCAGTATTCAAAAAATATTTCACCTTTTCCATGATATATACAGGCTTTAATAATCAAAATAGATCATCTTTGAGATAGTTTCAAGAAAGAAAATCCTTCTCCTCAACAAAATTGCATCAAGAAATTGTAACTTACTGTTTTGTTCTAGCTTAAAAATAGGTGTTGGTATAAAGCTCTTGTCTCCTCATAAAAATTGTATTATGCAAAACTGAAGGAGGTTTTTTGGGACCACTCTGTTCTAAACAGAAAACACTCTTAGTTCTTTTCAATACCTCTCGTACTTCCCAGAAACTGTCTTTTAATATTAGGTGTAAACTGAAAAATTTATGATTTCTAAAAATATGGCTTCAAAGAAGGCCTTGTATCTCCCAACTGGTAACACTTATGAAAAGCATGATATAGGTTATTGTATCTAGATATTTTATGAACATAAAACTTCTTTATAATTCTAAAATATGTTTGCATGTAGCCATAAACAGATCTTGAAAAATACTACTAAAACCAGAAAACAAAATGTTTCTCTCAATGTCTTTCAGCCATTTTGTAGCGCAAGTTGAGTCATCAACTTCTCCAATATCGTAATGAATTTGAAGAAACTGAAAGAGGTATTTGTAGATGGGTATGTTACGAAGAAGAAACTCTTTCCATTTTATAAAATATGATGTTAGTTGCTCGAGAAACCCCTTGGAAGTTGACTACTTAAAACAGAAAAAAAGAAAAAGCGTTTTTTTTTTTTTTTCCTGCTGAAAAAGGATGCTTCAATTATTTCGTAGCACAAAATAGGTTTTTACACTCTCTACACTATGAAAACGCGGATTTGTATCTAATTTAAAAAAAAATTCAAAATGACTTGAGATATGACTTCTAAACACAAGGTGAGACATCTAAGACATGGAATAAGGTAATCAAACTTTGTTTGGAAATGAAATATGACTTTAAAGACTTCTAACCCTATGAGCTAACCCTTTAACCATGAAATGACCTAGAGACCCTTTAACACCATGACTAAAAGAAGGGTATGTAAATGAGAATGGAACTATTGAGACTCTAATCCTATCACTTATCCCTTTAAGCACTCGATGACTCAAATCTTATTATAAAACCATGACTAGAAACAAGGCAAACTTTCCAAAGTTTAAAAAAAAAATTAGGGTGATAATAGTGGCTTCACTAGGGATAGTATGCTCCTTGTGGTATGCTAAAAACTAGTAGCTCCAATGCTGCAATCGACTCCTTTAAAAATAAAAACTTTGAAATTCTGCCCAATCTGCTTCAAACTGTACCTAGTAAAAATTGCTCAGTCAACCTTGAGCTTATTTGCATTTTCCTACCTACCAACCCTATGAAATTGCAAACTTCTTTCAGCTCAATCAATGTGCAATTTCCAATCTAGCCAATCATTTTTTATCTAATATTTGAGTTTTTTGACTGCATCATAGTTCAAAGCAACTATGATATTATGATGACCACTGCCACTGAAATTGCCTCTGATCTTCATTGAAAAACTGAAACAATAGAGAGTAAAACGCTTCCATGTATTTAGCTATAGGATCCCAGAATACGTGGTCAACTTGATGATCCTCATAACATCCTGTTACTCCTAACAACTGATCTTTAGTCATAAAACATTTATTTGGTAAGTTATCCAACTACTTTTCTACATGATTCCCATAGACAATGTAATTTTCCTCACTATTATGATCATTCTTTGAAGTAATCTGCTGCAAGAAATTACATCAATGATCAAACTTTTCCTCTACCTAAGGGTTATAAAAAATTTATTCCTGTATTTCTTCTTGGTGTTTGCAATTATTTTCATCTTCATTATGATCTGAAGACTGACAAGTCTGCTACATCTCAACATCAATCTCGGAGGATGTAATATGATTTTCATAGGTATACTCTTGCTGATTTCTATGTTCCATGTCATGTGATGTTATCCTTTCTTCTAGTCTTTGAAATGTATTGTTATGAAGAGCCTCTAAATTTTTTTCATCCATAAATTCATATTCATCATAACAATCCTCCAAAAACTGAATAAAATTCACAGAATGTTTACAACAATCTTTGACCAACAATAAGGAGGGATGGCACTCTTTATACATCTCATGGAATACATCATGGAAATTAGCAAGCAAATATATTGAACAATTTTCAAAACCTTTATACCAAGACCATGCTTTTCCTTCTAAAGTGGTCATAAACATATTCATGAGACAATCTTTAGGGAATTGAACCTTAAGACTGTGTACATGCATATGGAACCTAACCCAATGAAGAGCAGCATTGTCCTTCTTTTCATATTTGAATATTGGAAGATCATCTAACCATTCAACCTTTGGCATAGGATTTGGAAAACCAGGGATATGAGACCAATTCATAAGGGCATACCTAGAATTCATTCTTTCAATGGCACTCATCTTGAAACTTCATCAAGCTACTAATATTCTAGCAATGGAGTTGCCTTCCAATTTGTTATTTGATGTGTAGAGTCACCAAGGTAGTTTTACAGCCTCTAACATATTCAGAAGCTCCTACTACCTTCAAGAGTTCAGCTTCATGATTTTTCGGGACATGTATATCTTTAGAGTCCTGACGGATGCACCAAAATGTTATCACAAAACCCAACCCTGATAGGCTGCTAGTCAGGAAGACTTTGAGTAACTATTTCAAACCAAACTTTTCGTTGAGGCTTAGCCTCCTCAACCTGAGAGGGCTCTCTCACTAGGTTAAATATTTCAATTTAAGGATTAGATGGCTAACTCTATGGAAAAAATCAATTGAAAACATATAAATGGTTGAAATACCAATCAACAAACATCTATTGGGCTATGGATTTTGAGCATGTTTCAGTCCAACAACAAGATCAACTTAACATGGAAGTCAGGGCATAAAGAGTCTTAATATATCAGCAGAACAAAGATATAATGCATGGAACACAGTTTATAAACACATGAAGGAAGTTAGAGCATTATCAATGAATTCTAAGTAACATGTGTTCGTACCACTTTAAGTAGGTAAATGCATAAATCCATGGGGAAATCAAACATTAAAACCCTCTCTGAATCCTAAGTAGTGAAGCCAAAATCTCTGTATTAACATAAAAACACACAGTCTCTTACAATAACACAATATGCTTGTTTCTTTTGAAAATGGCCAAACCTAAGGCATTCCACCTGTTATCTTTTATATAGTTATCATTACAATCTTGGATTCCCTAATCCAACATGAGGGGAATTCGAATTTCCTAGCTTGAAACCTATTTTAACCATAAAACGGACTACTAATTACAAGTAACAGTTAACTCACTGTCTTAGAGTCCTAATACAATTAGGAGAAAACTCCTTATTATGACTAAAACAACCTTATCTAGGAATTAAACATTGTCTTTGACACTTATAACTCCATGAATTCGAATTTGATGAAGCCTTTAACCTTGTTGTTAGATTCTATTGACTCATCCCTTACATTCCTAAAAACCTAGAACCTATTTCCTACATTTAAGGTTTAACCTTCATTAATGCTTTCTTAATCCATTTGCTGACCATTGTGACCTTTTGAGATAAGTGATATGTGTTATCACTTCCATAGAACTTAGCTCTTCCACCTGTATGAAAATCAAGCCCTTGAAGGAGTACACTGAAAGCTGATCCGCCTATGCTACAAAACTGTCTCTTGCAGCTACAACAGTTTTGTAGCGCGAAATCTTATCATTGTAAACATCTTCTTAATCCTTTAATTTCTTCTCCCTTAACCCTTGGATGTTACCTTGTGAACTTTTTACATCCTCCAGTAATATTAACATTCAGAAATCAACTATTGTCACCTCTTGAAAGTCTTGCAAAATGTCAAAAATTGCACCTACAGTAGTTTCGTAGCACGCTACGAAATTGATGTGTATGTCTTTTACACAGCTCTTTTAAAAAAATTCAGTCTTCAAAAATTCTTTCACTTTTTCCATGATATCTACATACTTGAATAATCAATATATATGATATTTGAAATACTTTCAAGAAATAAAATCCTACTCCTCAACAAAACTGCATCAAGAAATTGTAACTCACTATTCTATTCTAGCTGAAAAATAGGTGTTCGTACAGAGATTTTGTCCTCATAAAAAATGTATTCTATGAAACTGAAGGAGGCTTTTGGAGACCACTCTATGCTAAACAAAAACCTCTTCGTTTTTTGCAATACCTCTCCTACTACCCAAAAAACTTGAATATCAGGTGTAAACTAGAAAATTCTGATTTATGAAAATATGGCTTCAAAAAAAGCCTTGTATCTCCCAACTGGTAACACTTATGAAAAATGTGAGATAGGTTATTGTATTTGGTGATTTTATGAAGAGAAAATCCTTCATAATTCCAAAATACTTTTGCATGTAGCTAGAAATGGATCTTGAAAAAGACTACTAAAACCAGAAAACAAAATGTTTCTCTCAATGTCTTTCAACCATTTTGTAGTGCATGTTGAGTCATCAACTTCTCCCAGCTCATAATGAATTTGAAGAAACTGAAAGAATTTTTTGTAGATAGGTATGTTAGGAAGGAGAAGCATTTTTATTTTTCCAAAATATGCTTTTAGTTGCTCAAGAAACCCCTTGGAAGTTGACTACTTAAAATAGAAAGCAAAGGTTTTTTTGCTGAAAAAGGCTACTTTAGTGATTTTGTAGCACAAAACATGTTTTTTACACTGTGTGCACTATGAAAACGTGTATTCATAGCTAATTTCAAAAAAATTTCAAAATGACTTGAGATTGATTTCTAAACACAATATGAGTGTTATACAACAAAATGACCCCCTCATCATCTCAGAGGTGAAAGATAGTATGAATGAAGCAAATACCACAATTGCAGGCCTTGACTCCACACTAACACTGGTTGCACACTGTAAACCTACTTTATAAAGCTTGTTACCAAGCCTATGGGTGTGCTAGTGAAGCTGCTAACTCAAGTTGTTAGACCAGTAGTAGCATTAGTGAAACTAAGGGATGTTTAGTGGGTCAAACCAACGAATTTGATCACAAATATCTAGATATTTATCCCTAAATTTTCTCAAGAAAAGCAAGGAAATTCCAAAAAATAAAATTATTTGGGGAAATTCCAATCTGAAAAAGAAGGAAAACGGGAAAGAGTTGGAAAACAGGGTAGGTTCATTGCTTTTTCCCTAATGAACTCTATGAGGAACTTGGCAACCCTAACTCGATTGCTACATAAGCAGTGAGAGGGCCATTGTGAAAAGGGTCAGAGCATTTGAAAAGATAGCCTACTAAGCTATTGAGCGTTGACTCAAATCTAAAAAAGTGAGCTAAAAGAGAAAGAGAGAGAGAGAAGAAGAAGGTGCAAGGGAATACTGATACAACGGATGGTTGTAATCATTGTTCCGTTATTAACACAGAACTGCAGTTGTGTCCCCTACTCCATAGTTTCGATGACATTGTTCATTGATTTGTTCATTTCGGTACTTGTCGAGTTGAGTAGTTTAGTTGTATACAAATATATGTTCATTGTGATATTAGTTTTCAAAATTGTATTCTGTGATTGTGTTTGCTTTTCCTTTGTGCGGGAATTGTCTTGGAGCTAGCTTTGAAGGAGTTATTCTTGGCTACATATGCAAACAAATCTAGAAGGAGATTTGGGGTAATACTCTTTCCATACTTTGTTAACTGATATTTGATAGATGAACATGTGTATAACTTGGTAGCTTCTGCAGACAATATTACAGTCTGTCAAAGGTCCCGGGAGGGACTTTGAGGATAGTTTTAATTCTCCATACACCATGCATTTTACCCCATAGCAAAATTGGCGACTCCACTGGGGACAATACATCTAGTTCCCAGTTTACCCAGACTCTTCTCGGTTCTCTATTCCGTCTAAGAGCTCCCTACTTCTTGAAATCATTTTGCGATCCATCGAATATCTTGTTGCATCCTACTAGCTTACATTAATCTTAGAAATTGATCTTGAAAGCCCTCTCTTTGACTGATTTCCAACACTAACGTAGGTTACCAGGCTACATAGAGCTTTATAAAGCACTGCGCCTATGTATATGTTGCATTAGTGGGCCTACTAACTCTTTGTAGCCACTGCTATACAGCATTAGTCTCCCATTTCCATGATTTCTAGTAGTGTCTGTGGAACAAAAGGGATGGAAAATATTCTCATGGGCTACAATAAGATCTGTAACTGTATTATGTCAGCAAAATTGGTGTCGTAGAAATTTATTTTTAGGAAAAAGTTTTGTTTTTTCTCTCTTAAAAAAACATTTTTTTGAAGGAAAGACTGACAATTTGTATTCATCTTTATGTCGAAATAGTTGTAAGTTGCTTCATTTTTTTTTTAGTAGTTGTTAGGAAATATTAGAAAAGATTCTTTTGGTTATGCACGTGTTGAAAGGCTATAGATGCACAGACGAAAGTATGAATATGTGAAAATATGAATATGTAGAATAAGGCTTGTTTGCATAAAAATTGAAAAAAAAATTCAGAGCATTGTTTTGCATGATTTATTGAGTCAAGAGTCTCACCATACTTCATATGTCAACAACCCTACGAAAGACAAATAATCAAGTACACGTAAAATTTACATTAAAATCAATCAGTTACTCTTTTGAGCAAACCAACATTAGCTAGGCTAGCATCTTTGGATAAGCATGTGAGTGAACTGCCCAAGGTTGAAAACCAAAACTAGTGTTGTTAACGAGTGAAAAATTCCTTCTGCACTCATATTACCAGGACCACTCCATGGATAACGGAGTGAAATACGAGACAACATCAGAGAGTAATTGAAGGTAGCCCACCTTCTCTTACAAATCCTTTGGGGATTCTATGTACTAGGGTTCCCTTCGGGGATTTCAGAAATGAGTTGAGGACTCTGGTATCCTACCCACACAATGTGCTATCTACGACTATGTCCCCGCTGGTGATGTCTGTGATCTAAGGTATCTATAGTGGCCAAACTTATAGGGACTTACACAAGGTGACTGGGACAGGTTATGCTAGTACATAACATGAACAAATCTACTATGTCTTTAGCTTTTGGGAGGGTGCTTATCTTCACGAGAGTACTTGGCCCCTCAATTTGAGATTTGGGCGAAGCTCTAGAGTAACCATAGTCGTACATTTGGCCATCCTTCTCTGTTATTCATTGAGATATTGGGTTTCATCTCCAGTGGTCGGTAATTATCAAACGAGGTAATTTCCCTCTATTTGGTGATTGATATATTTAGTGTATTTTTTATTTTTAGGTACCTGAGTGTTATCATTTTTTAGACTTTAAGGAATATCATGTTAAAATTTATTTGATAAAACTTAATAGTCACCGTGGCTACATCCAGCCCTCATCGTCATTCCAGATGATTGTTAGTACTTCCTCCACTCATTATGGAAGATCCACTGAGTTCCACTAACTTGGATTTCTCCTCTTCAAGGGATCACTCTCCCAAATCTCACATGGGATCTGTGTGGACAACCGACGATTCAAGTTTGCCAGAGGATTTCTTCACAGAGGGATTTCTTCCTCACTTTAACACTCCACTGAAAAATCCATCAAAACCTATCATGGATCATGTTGTACATATACTTCCTTCATCAGTAGGTGGAACATTCCCATCTATCCAGAATATGTATCACAGGTTGTGGAACTTTAGGGACACTGTTGGTCCTTTACCACTTCCCCAGTTAATAGTCATCTCAGCACTAGTAATGGTGAATCCCACTATCCCATTTGTCCCAGCTACAACAACTCACATGACACCCTCTATGAGTGGAACCCAGCAGATGCCAGGTTCCACCCCTAGGGTGCCACACTACATACCTTCGATAGGTGCCACATACAGTGCTCCATATAACACTCAATCTGGCACTATGGATGTGGTTCCCATTTACCAACAATATGGTTGGCTGCCAATGTACAGTTCAAACCCCCATATTATATGCCTGGGGGGTTCCCAATATGCACATGCCGGTAGGGAATGTAACAGTTCCTCCTCCATTCTAAGGCATACATGATCAATTGCTAATTGACGTGAGTGTTCCCTCTATCAATCAAATCCAAATGGTTAGTTCTATGTCGGGCTACAATCCACAAGGGATTCCCGACCAATCCATTGGGGCACCCTACTCACATACTCAAATGAGTCAAGGGAGAACCACTTGTACTGGGCATACTTTCATACCCTAGTATTAAAATCTTCATGGAAATACACTCTACAACACCATATCGCAAAGCAATTGCTACACCATGCAACCCATGTACACTATTGGGAACCAAACAATGGGAGGAGCGCAAAGCTCCTCAGGTCATCCATCATCACCATGGTTCAAGTCAGGGGCACCTAACTCTCTCCCTTTTTTGGCAATGTTGGATATACCTAACTTATACAAGTTGAGAAACAACCCCATCTATCACAACCTACAATGGCCACCGATCCCGCATAAAATACCAATGGACATCCAAAAGTTTGAAGCAAAACAAGGGGAGGATCTAGGCACCCTTATCACCACCTACCATCTCTGGTGTGTTTCTAAATCTATGGTGGATGATAGTGTCTAGTTACGTCTTTTTCCCCACACCCTCATTGGCAATGCAAAAAAATGGTATATTGAGTTACCACGCACGTAAGTAAACACCTTTGGTACTTTAGTGATGGAATTCATTAAGCATTTCCAGTTACCTATCCGCTATAAGACTAGGATAGAGCTCCTCCATTTCATCAGGATACTGCCACCCACACCTCCGATCATATTCATGAATGGAGATGTAGGCGGAGGTTGGCCAAAGCTCCCATCCTAGACTTTCTCTTAACAGACTGGTTCTCTAAGTCCTTACTCCCACAAATCTCTAGATGTGTTACTCTAGGTAGTGCGGTCATAGAATACCAATCCATACATCATGCCAAACAATTTGATTTAATATATTCACAGTCTGGAACTCTTTACGACATAATCCCCAATGCTCCTAGTAATCCCCATGCTTCCACCACTCAGCACCTTGGAGTGCACACTGACGGGATTGTCGATGCAACCTCTGGGGCCACTGTAAAACAACTTACTGGTTCCATTGCCAAGTTGGTAGTGGACCCCTCTACCAAAACGACTACTCTTCCTGCCACCACGATAAACTTTGTGCACTCAATACAAAAATCCAGTGGCAAGAACAAGAACAATAAGAACTAGACGATTCCTTCTGAAGAGCAGTCACTTAAGCAACCCAATGCCAAACAGAACGCTATTACACCTACTAATGAGGAAAAGGATAAAACCACCTGATATCCATGCAAACTCTATGTTGAAGACCACATGACTTGACATTGTCTTCTTCAAGAATGCATAGACCACCTTGCTAAGAGGGATTATGGTAAGGCACCCAGTGTCCTTAGAAATCCTTTTCCTACTCAACAGTAGCAAAATCTTATTGGAAACCAACTACAACCCCCACAAGGGGGAAATGATTGTTCACTACATCCTTCAGCTTGTGAAGGATCTTCTACCATTTACATGTTTGAAACGGTAGAACTCACCAAAAAATCCAAATCTTATGGAGCTCTTGTCACTCCTGCAGCAGAACCATCCTTACGTCAAAACCCATCACCACCCAATGATTTGCATATCAAAAGGCCAGTTGAGGACTTTTTAATTCAACCCCCAAAAGGGGCCCCTCGATGCACAACACATAATACATCTACACATGCTGCCCAACACTACAACATTGTAGGGGATTTGGCACAAGGGCCATTGGCTATGTCGACGCTCGAAGTATTACAGACATGCCCCACCCAATGGAAAGCTTTGCTTTAAGCTATTGGAGGTATTGACCCTACAAATTCCATGCTTTCTATTTTCAACATGGACAAGTGTAAACCTCCCCTTTCCCACCAGCTTGCATTTTAGGTGCATATCACTAAGAAAGGTGGTAAAGGTATACATAGAACTGTCATTAACGAAGGTGCTTCAACCTACATCATCTTGGCTTCATGTTGGCTCACCTTGGGTTCCCCAACCCTATCCCCATCGTCAAACTCCCTTAAAGTTTTCGATGGCCACACCTTTATCCAAAAAGGATACCTAGCCAGTTTTCCCATCACTTTGGCTAGGAAAACCGTAATGGTGGACATAGCAATCATTGACAAAAAACTTAACTATAATCTCTTGTTGGGTCATAGTTGGACATATGCCATGACCATCGTTGTATCTATTGTCTTTCATATCATCATATTTCCATTGGATGGAAATGTCATTACAATGGATCAATTGTCTTTTTGCACCCTTGATTATTCACCATTACCAAGTGGCTTCATACCCCTAGTAGGAGGTGGAACTGACTACTATGTCAGTTCAGGTACCGGTCTACTGAAGGCTTCCTCCATTATGGGTTCTTTTCCTCTTCCGTTGCCCAAGGTTTCACAATCGGTCAACATGCTTTCATCAATTCCTCATGGATTGACTGATCCCTAGATCCTATTGGCTCCTTTAGACCTTAACACATTCGGAGACCAGATGCTGTTGTCACCAGCGAAATCGGCCTACCAAGGAATTCAATATGCATCCACATCTCCGGTCATGTTGGTTATTGTCGACAGTACCACCGCCCTTCCCATATCTGCCCCTCCTTTATATCCATTCAATCAACTCATACCTACAGACGAAGCGATTCAAGAAATTATGAGTTTTGGAGAGAAACATTGGGAGAATTGGTACCATTGTGTCCCGATATCTGATCCAGACATGGTATCTCTTCGAATCCTGTCGTCTAACTTACCAGAAATTGTTTCCTCACCGAATGTGATCATCCAAACTTTGGATGTGGATGGAAACATGGGTGACACTTCCAGGTCATTGCCCATAGATATTTCAGTCATGATAGGCTTCATGGAAAAAACCCAAATACAAGCCAATTGCAATCCTGAGGAAATTGTGAGCTCCACCTACCTATATGAGGAATTCCACGAGGAATTCATTTGGTCTCATTAGGAAATTCCTGACTATAATCTGTCATTTGTTGCGCATGAGATCCAACTTTACGACGAAGCAAAACAAATTGAGTGTCAAATCCCTTCCTGAGAAATAACCATTGAACCCATGCTCGGCCCTACTGCTGAAGAAGAATGCCTAATATACCTCAAAAAACTAGATCAAACCCGTCGAGATGCCAATTTGGCACTCAAAGCTCACAATAAGCAATTACAATCCCAATTTGCAAAAGAGGTTAGGTTTTGTTCTTTCCAAGAGGGCAACCACGTATCGCTCTATCATCTAGAAGATAACCTCTTCATGACATGCATGCTTCGACCCATTTGGCTAGGTCCCTATGTCATACCGAAAGTCCTCCCAATGGGGGCATATGAACTATAGGGCCGGGAAGGAATCCCACTCAAGGAGCCCAGATATGGGCTCTATCTGAAAAAGTATTGTGCCTAGTATTGCACTGGGCATGTGCTTTGTAATTTTGTGTATTCATAAATTTTTCTTACCTTTTTTGGTGTGATTGGATTATTTTGTTATTTAGTGGAGTACTTGTCTAATGAATTCTTCTCGTAATGTAGATGTCGTCGTTACCCTTAGCATACGTAGGATATGCGAATGGTGCCAGTCATCACACATAGCACACTCCATTAGCTGCTTGGGTCATCTACACACCCAAGTCGAAACTATTTTGCTCCGGGGGCGTCTTTATTGGTACTGCCACTAACAATATTGTCGAGTACATGTCTATCATTTTTCTTCTCATGGAAGCGTCATCAAGGGGTATCTCCAATTTGGTGGTCAGGTTAGACTCCTAGCTAGTCATTGTAATTGACAAACCATTATCACGTTCGTAATCCAACCTTGTTACATAACTATCTAACGGTGCAACTCTTGGAACGTCGATTTGAAATAATCACATATGAGCATGTTCCTCGAGAATTAAATATGGTTTCTAATTCGTTAGCTAACTATGTATTGGATTGGAATTTGTCTCATTATTTATAGAAGCATGCATGAAAATTAAAACATTTATTATGTGAAGAATTTGTTACAAAAAACATTTAAAAATGCATTTACACCACCAAAATACCAAAAATATTTGTATATATATATATATATATATATCGAGATCCAATTTTCTACATCAAAATATTCCAAAACTTGGATGATTTAAGTACACAATGGCTCAAAATCCTGGCTACATGCACTCATATGGCTATGCCGAAAACACCTACTAAAAAGAGCCTATTGCTCCAAAAAAGCTAAAACTGCTCTAGCTACCCTTCGAAGAGGAACCAAGAACCGCTCAAGTACACCAACTGTGTGTCGCTGCATATGAGCGGGAATCTCCCTCATAGGAAGTGGGGGACACCCATAGTTAAACCCTCTAGGTTCCTCAGAACCTCACGGAGACTATCAGCATCGCCCCCTCCAACAAGTAGTTGGCCTCCTCGTTGCACATAGTGAGGTTTGCCTGTAGGTCATACTGTCGCCGCATCTGTGTTAAGCTTAAAATTTTCATGTTAGTTTTTATTTCACTTATAAAAACATTACATAAACATTAAAAAGCTAAAAAATACTTAAGTATTGTTAAAATTATTCTCAACTTGACAGCCCCAGTTGGTCTCGGGCGGTAGCATCAAGTCTTGGTCACTGGTGAAGTCCATGCCTTCATAAGCATAGTCATCAATAATCACAATTTGGCTATGAAGCCACTGGAAGAAATCTTCGTCAAAGAAATGTCAGATCGGTCCTCCTCCTGTGCAAGGATCGAGTGATGACCAATGACCCTGCCTTGGCTCCCTCAGATCAAGGAGACCCAACCCCATTCATGGGCACATGATGGGTACCCTGTTAAGGAAAAATGAGACTATGATAGTACCGTACCCAAAACACTGTTGGGTACAGATCTTGCATGCTATAATTCTACCTTCAAATAGCAAAGCACTGCTTCACAATAGTTGAACATTTATGGCTAGACATAGTCAACCGCAAGCAATAGCTGGGCCTCTGTCACAATGTGGGGACTCTTTGATGCCACCAACTACATAATCAACCATAAAATTACCCTCATAGAGTGAGATCTCACCCTCTCTATGGGGACTTTGTTGCTAACTAGTCAACTCCCAAGGATATAGTATGTTTGTACCATCTCCGAGGTAGATCGTGGATCTGGCCTGCCACCGATGAGGTTTTCTTGTGCCCCACAGCACGAAAAATTGATCAAAAAGTAGATGTCAACCTGATCAATTGCCAACAACTGATCTCCAATCTGAATACTTTGTCATGTTCATCCTAACTCTAGATAATCCATCTCAGTAAATTCTTTTTCCCTTTCATTAGCTCCAGCCTGGCATACTTTATTAAACCAGAGCAACGAAATGCAAGTATGCATGCTGGATCATTTCACATCAACAATTTCTCATTATCATGGGCTCGTTCTCTCCATAGGTGAGTCATTTTAGCTTGAAACCTACACAAGATAACCCTAAAAATAGTTAAAATGGGCAAAATAACTTAAGGAATCCATGCATGAGCATTTTCACTATGCCCTTCAGCCCTAACGCTAGCCCCAGTACTACACAGGGAGAATTAATGCCCTCCAGTGGCTCATACAGTGAATTTAACGCTGCCTACTGGCCATCTAGAGGGCGTTAGTGCATAAATAAGGCTTCAAGGCACCTTAGATCTGCAAAATTCTACCCATAAAACTGTTAATAAAGGTTTAGTAAGGCATAGAGTAAGGTTTTAGCTCTCACCTGTGACTGACAACACATCGAATGGTTTCTCATATTGCCTACAATGGTCCGTGGAAAATCTACTCCTCTTTAGCTCCAGTACGCTCTCACAAAATTCAAAATAGTGAAACTAATGCATGTGAAAGCTCAAAGCATCTCCTTATATAATTTTGGAGACACAATTTTATGAAAATCACTAAAGAGCAGGTAGTCCATTCTACATGACATTTTATCATGCATGAACCCATATGATATGAATTGCTTCTTTTTTATAGTTTTTACCGCTTTTGATTAAAGTACTTTTAGTAATGAAAAGCAGTAAGAGTTGCATGCAATTCTAAATAGAGCACTTTTTGGGATATTTTATTGCTCTTTAAAAAGTATAAACATCTCCGAGTTTTCATCATTGAGCTTGTTAAAATCTATCCAATGATGGTAAGAGTAATTTTGGTGATATTTTATTGCTCTTTAAAAAATATAAACATCTATGGGTTTTCATCATTGCACTCATTAAATCCATACAACAATGCTCTGAGAAACTCTTTTTTGATCTTTTTCCAGCTCATAAACTAAAAAATACCAAAGGATCATTCTTTTTAGGTTCTTTTTTCTCGCTCTTTAACCTGAAAAAGTCTTGAGCTATGTATTTCGGCTCATTAAACTCGATAAAGATGACCCAAGCATTCTTTTAGGTGCCTTTCTCACTTGTTAAACTGAAAAACCCTGGGCTTTTGTTATTGGACTCGTTAAACATATATGGCAATAGAAAGAGCACTTTCTTTTTTTGGGACAGTTTCCTGCTCTTAAATCGAAAAATCCCTGAGTTTTTCCCCTCCTTAGAGCTCGTAAAAATATGAATAAATGAGCCACTGTTTTCCCTCTTTTTCTCGGTCATTAAACTAAAAAAGATACCCCGAGTTTTCTTCATCGAACTCATTAAATTTTTTTATGAAGGTATTGATTTTGTCATCGTGTGACTCATTAAAATTTTACGACGAAAAATGAGTTTAGTCTGTCACCTCGTACTCATAAAAAAATGAGGTCGACATCTATTGAAAGTAGGTTTTTTTTTATTCGGGTTCAATAGATTAACTAATAGAAAACTAATTGATCCAGGTATATTATTAGCCTTTTGTTGCACCCGGTTAACAACTATTACAAAGGGACCACCATGGAGTCTCGCTTTATGATCTTTTCAGACTCTCTAAACATGAAAAGACCACCAAGTTGTCTAGTTTGGACTCTTTAAATTACACAGATAAGATATAGAGTCGTTCTTTTTACGATACTTTTCAGACTCTTAAAAAACAAAAAAATCGACGAGTTTGCCTGTCTGGACTCATTAAATTAATCAGATAGGGAAAAGAGTTGTTCTTTCTGTGATCCTTTCCAGACTCTTTAAACATGAAAAGGTCAATGAGTTTACCCGTCTGGACTCATTAAATTAATCAGACGGGGAGAGTGGACAATGCAATTGTATTCCATATTAGAAAGCATGGTTTGGCAACAATCATTCCCTTGAACATGGCACTCCCTCAGATAAACCTTCATTTTGATGGCCTCTCAATATGAACCCTACAATCCTATGAGTTTTAGCCTATATACCCTGATGTAATTGCATCTCTGTATCCTAAACACTTTGCAGTGTTCATGAGTCTGGTGCTATCTGGTTAAAACCATTGCCATGCCTTCTATTGTTCAATGATTACCCATTTGTTTCCTCTATCAACAGATCACGCATATCCTTTCATGATGCCCTCCATTGTTTAGACCCAAATGCTCAAAAGATTTCCCAAAAAACAAAATCATTCTAGTCTGGTTTCGTGTCAACTGATTTAGGACACGTGATTGCCTACCTTTTGACAGGTTTCTTCCTATTGACTTCAACACTTTATCTAGGAAGATAATCTAGAAACACATTTAGTGCCTTGGAGCTTGGAAATATTCGTGGCAAGTCACCTTGTGTTTGATCAGGGGTTTTCATTATTTGCTCCTGGTTAAGCGATTCTACGAGTGTTCGACGACAAAGAAATCTTTCACACTCGCTAGTTTGCACTGTGCATCTTGGAGACCATCACCATTATCGGTGGCCTTCCTCACATCTATTAACAATCTCCATTATTGACTGGTAATCAGATGACTTTGTGCATGTTTGACGTCAACACATCTTATCACATGTATCGATCTATGTTTTTCGGTGAAGTGGAAATCAAGACCTTGGGTAGAGGCTTGCATCATTCAGCCTTGCTTCCTCTCTCGCTACAAATATTGTTTTTTGGAGACAGTTGTTTCAGGATGATTCTATTATGACACTGGACCCGCTTTGTGCTTATTGGCGGCAAGTATTTTTATATCTCTTTGGAGAAAATTACTCTGACAAGGATACTGAGCATGGGAATGCCTGACTCAGGACATGATTTTAGCAGTTTTATATATATGTGTTGTATCAAGTTTTCCTTGCTGCCCAAAGATTCTATCTCTCTACAAATTTTTGACAGAAAATTACAGTTTTAGTAAAGTATTTTGGCCATCATCTTTGTCTCTGATCTCACACTTCAAGGGGCATTTTTTATACAACAAAATGAACTCCGCATCAACTCAGAAGTGAAAAACAGCATGACTGAAGCAAAGACCACAATTGCAGGCCTTGACTCCACACTAACGCTAGTTGTACACCATAAACTTAATTTATAAAGCTTGTTACCAAGCCTAAGCTTGCGTTAGTGACCTTGCTAACTCAAGTTGTTACACCATGGGTAGTGTTAGTGAAACTAAGGGATGTTCAATGGGTCAAACCAACGAATTTGCTCACAAATATCTAGATATTTATCCCTAAATTTGCTAAAGAAAAGCATGGAAATTCCTAAAAATCAAACTATTTGGGGAAATTCCAATCTGAAAAAGAAGGAAAATGGGAAAGAGCTGGAAAACAAGGTAGGTTCATTGCTTTTCCCTAATGAACTCTATGAGGATCTTGGAAACCCTAACTCGATTCCTACATAGGTAATAGAGGGCCATTGTGAAAAGGGTCAGAGCATTTGAAAGGATAGCCTACTAAGTTGTTGAGCATCAACTCAAATCTAAAGAAGTGAGCTAGAAGAGAGAGAGAGAGAGAGAGAGAGAGAGAGAGAGAGAGAGAGAAGAAGAAGGGGTAAGGGAAGATTGATACAACAGATGGTTGTAATCACTCTTCCATTACTAATACAAAACTGTAGTTGTGTTCCCTACTCCATAATGTCGGTAACATTGTTCATTGAGTTGTTCATTTTGATACTTGTAGAGTTGAGTAGTTTAGTTGTATACAAATATATGTTCATTGTGCATTCTTATATTAGTTTTGAAGATTGTATGTTGTGATTGTGTTTGCCTTTCCTTTGTGTAGTAATTGTCTTAGAGCCAGCTTTTAAGGAGTTCTTCTTGGCTGCATTGAGATGTCAAAACAAATCTAGAAGGATATTTGAGGTAATACTCTTTCCATTCTTTGTTAACTGATATTTGATAGATGAACATGTGTATAACTTGGTAGCTTCTACAGATAATCTTACAGTCTCTCAAAGATCCTAGGAAGGCCTTATAGGGTAGACTTCATTCTCCATACACCATGCATTTTACCCCATATAAATGAGACTTCTAAGACATGGAATAAGGTTTTCAAACTTTGTTTGGAAATGAAATATGACATTAAAGACTTCTAACCCTATGACCTAACCCTTTAAGCATGAAATGACATAGAGACCCTTTAAAACCATGACTAGAAGAAGGGCTTGTAAATGAGAATGACACTATTGAGAATCTAATCCTATCACTTATCCCTTTAAGCATGTTATGAGTCAAAACTTATTATAAGATCATGACTAGAAACAAGGCAAACTTTCCAAAGTAAAAAATAAAAATAAAAAATTAGGGTGATAACATATAGAATGGAAATTAACTAGCTTAGGTGATGGTGGCTTATCTCTAAGAATAGATGTGGTGAATACATGCCTATGAACATGTTTCAATGGGGTTCAAAGGCCTATTTATTAAATATAAATAGTAGAAAACCCTAAACATTAAAAAACCTAACCCTGGGAGATGCAACACCAAAATTGCGGGCCCCATTTTGGTAAATTGGTACATCAACTTCCCAGGGTCGTACCTTTGGCATATGATCTTCGTTTGATGTGCACAATACCTCGCTAGAAATATATATCAGAGGACTAAAAATTATAACTACAAGAATCATTCAAAGAGAGTCAAACGTTAATGGTTAAAAATTTTCCAAATAAACATTCTTTATGGCCTCAAAATGGCTTCGTAAGTTTAGGACATGAACAAATGGCAAAAAGAGTAAATTGCTCTAGAATTAAGGAAAATGAAAAGCTAAAGAAAGAGTAGTGGGGTCCCAATTCAAATGTGTAGGTGCCCAAAATTATCCACCTAGATCATTCCTCCCCCATTAGGAAGAAATGGTCCCCATTGCATTGAGTGCCTCCCTGAGATGGGGAAGCTTTTGCTAAACTTAATCCCTAGTGCGCCACTTGCCTTGGTGTAGGAGTTTGCCAGGTTTGACAACCCAATAAAATTGGATCTTCTATTGGTGACTGTTATTGGTCTATGTGTCCATGATCTCATCAGTTGTGGCTTGTTTCATGCCTTTTTGGTTTAACTCTAAGGGTGTGAGTTAGTCTACAATGTTTGACGTGTCTAGTAAAGCTTGAAAGTATTGTTGAAGGTACTCCACGTTGAAGGTAGTCCACATTGAACATTGGGTGCAGGATAATGAATGGTGGAATTTTGAGCATGAAATAAATGTCCCTTACAACCTTAGTGGCTGTAAAGCCCATAACAGAGTGGGAAAAGCTTGCAGTGGGGCCCAAGGAGTTGCTCTTGCAAATGTAACCAAAATTTCGCCCACCTGGAACATGTGTGGCACCTGATGTTGATCAGGATGTTGCTTTTACTTAGCATTTGCTTTGTTCAATATGTCATGTACCTAATGGAGGATGTGTTGAATGTGCTCAATGAAGTTGATAGCCCTATTAGCTTTGGACTAGACATTATCTCAATCTACCTGAGTAGATGCAAATGGTATGGCCACATTAATGGGGCATAGTGGTTGGAATGCTAGCCCCACCTGAAAGGGTCTCTTTCGAGTTGTAGTTATGCTAGACATAGGGGAGGCTTTCATCCCATGTGCATGGATGCTTTGAGTTGTACATGCACAAAATGTGCACGATTGTCATCTTAACGACCTTTGTTTGGGAATCAATCTAGAGGTGCAAAGAGGTAGACTTAGTGGATTTGGTATCCAACATCGACTCGAGACTTGACAAAAATTTACTTAGGAACCAGTTGTCCCGATCTAAGATAATAGATAGTGGGATCCCAAAGTTTATCCACACTAGTTCAAAGAAGATATTAGGAGTGGCTTCTCCTATGATACTCTTCTTAAAGGCTGCAAAAATGGCCATCTTAGAGAATCTGTTGACGACCACAAAATGTAGTCATTGCCATGCTTAGTAGAAGGAAGGCCTAACATGTAATCCATGGAGATGGATTCCCAAGGTCGACTAGGAGGACGAATAGGAGTATATAGGCCTTGATTCTTGATGGTTTATTTATAAACAGCATAAGAAGTGCATGATTTGATGTACTTCCCAATATCATGTCTAAGGATTAGCTAATAAAAATACTTCTATAGCACTGCCACTATTTTCTCTACTTCGAAATATCCAATGAACTGAATGTATTGCGCCTCCCAAATAATCTTAGCACACTCGATTGAAGGAACACAAATGTGTCCTAGTTGGCATAACAATGCATTCTGGAGGTGAAATTTTGGAACTTACTTTCCTTCAAGGAGCATCTGGTACATGTTACTGAATTTTGGATTGCTCTTGTCAAGGTGTGGCCACACTAAGTCTTATCCCCACAAGAGTAGAGCACAGTGATTAGCACCATGATCGATGGTTGGTTAAGGTAGTCTGCAACATTATTGGTGTTTTCATTCTTATACTTAATGTTCAAATCAAACTGTTGGAGATATGTGGACCATTTGTAATGGCGACTGTTATGCAACTTCCCTTGTTTTTGTATGAACTACAGGGGTTAGTGGTATCTATGGATGATTGTTTCCTTCCTCAGAATGCAATGCTTCCATTGTTGATAAGCATACATAATTGAATATAGCCCTTTGGAATAGATGGGATACTTTTAGAATGTGTCTAAAACATTCTCACTATGTTATGCCACTGGATGCCCTTACTGAGTATGAACTGCACCAATAGCATAGTCAGAGGCATCTGTCTGAATATCCAATTGTTGTTGCAGGTCTAGTAATGTAAAAAATTTTGTAGAGAAGAGGTGGTGATTCAACTCAGAAAACACCTTCTATTTGGATTCGAACCAAAATAGCTTTGCTTTTGCTCCACCCTTGGTGACTTGACTTAAAGGCAAAGTGATATGAGAGAACCCCGATATAAACATACAGTAGAAATTGGCAAGACCCATAAATATGTGGAGCTTTATTAGAGTGATTGAACTTATCCAAACTAGAATGACTTGTACCTTGGCTGGTTCCACATGCACACCCCACTCATTAATGATGTACCCCAGATATTGAACCTACCAAAAGTGAATATGTCCGAATTGGCACACAACTTCTGTTGGAAAGGTTTGGAAGACCCATCGAATATGGTGGAGGTTCTTTTCCCAACTACTACTAAAGATAAGTATGTCATCAAAATACACCACCATGAAATAGTTGGTCAAGGGTCACAAGATGTCATCCATCAACCTCATGAAGGTTATGAGGGCATTCATTAACACGAAAGGCATGACCAACCATTCGAAAAGGCCCTCCTTAGATTTGAAGGAATTATTCCTCACATTGTAGTGTTCAATTGATACCTAGTGATAACTTGACTTCAAGTCAATGTTGCTGGAATATTCCCCCCCTTGAGCTAGTCTAGAAGGTCATCAATTTGTCAGATTGGCTACCTATTTTGGACAATGATATTGTTCAGCACCCGATAGTTAATACTGAGTCTCCAAGTGTCATGCTTCTTTGGTACCAACACAATCGAGCTCCCACAGGGTGATGAATTTTTCCTGATGTGTCCCTACTGCAACAATTCTTGAACATTCTTCTTCATTTCATCATTATCTAGAATACAACATCGATATACTAGACAATTAGGTAGTGGTGTGCCCACGGTCAAATCAATGGAGTGCCTGACCTGAAATTGTAGAGGTAACCCTGTGGGTGAGCTGAAAATGTCCCTGTACTCCTCCATGACCTTGTCCATCTGCTGCTCCCATGTCAAGGAGCCCTGTATAGATCCTATGGCAAGAATATTCTTCTTACCTTGAGGGTGAATCACGAGAAATTTTTTTTCCTAGTCTAGGAAATGATCTTACCGCATTGCTTCATAGTGATCAAAGAGATGGTGGTAGGCACTGCTACCTCCTATATCATGTACACCTTATTTCCAAAAGTAATAATAACAGCGTGAGGCATAAATGCATACACAAGATGTCGCTTCCACAAGTATAGTTGTCCTAATAATACATCAAAAACTTCAAGAGGAGAAACATCACACATTACCTCATATGTGAAGGGCTTGATGTTGTAGGTGATTCAAATTTAAATAGGAACGAAATAAAATACAAAGATAACCATAAAGATAGATATGCAGCAGAAATAATACTTCATTTCATTATTGTAAAATACTGAAAGATGCTTACAAACAGAAATGGAAATAAACCAGCTAGGGCGATGGTAGCTTATCTCTGAGAATAGATGTGGTGTCTACATGCCTCCGAACTATGTTACAATGAGGCTCGAAGGCCTATTTTTTGTTGAGAGACAATGGAAAACCCTTCACATTCCAAAACCTAACCCTAGAAGATGAAACGCTGAATTGTGGGCCCTGTTTTTGGGTAAGTTGGTACATCAACTTCTGGGGGTAGTGAATTGGTCGTATTATCTCCGCTTGATGTGCATGATAGCCCGTTGCAAAGATCTCTCCAAGGACTATGACGGAAAAGGAAATTTTTTGTCAAAAATTTCATTGGCGGTAGATTTCCCAAAAGGCATCGTTTAGGGCCTCAAAACGGCTCCGGAAGTTTAGGGCTCGAAAAACTGCTAAAAATGGTAAACTGTGCCATAATTAAGGAAATTGAAAAACTGAAAGAGGCAATTGTGGGGGTCCAAATGGGATAGGTGGGTGGCCGCCAACATCCACCTTGATCATTCCTCCCCCCTTAGGAAGCAATGGCCCCCATTGCATTGAGTTCCTCCCTAAGATGGGGAAGCTTCAGCTAAGCTAGGTCTCTAGTGAGCTATTCTGCAATATCTTATGTGTCAAGAAATGGTGGGAAGTATGGTCGGCGACGGTCCAAATTGAACACTCGGTGCAAGCGAAGGAATGGAGGAATGTTGTGCTTCCAAGCATTGTTGCCCATAGCCTTAGTATTGGTGTAAGAACCATGTCTGAGTGGTCTGAGTTTCTGATGGGTTCTGGTAAGGCGTTCTCTCTGCAGATGCAACCAAACTTTGTTGCCCACCTGAAACTTGTGTGGTACCCATGTGGGTGAGGAGAAGTTGTTCCTGTATTCTTTCATGACCATATCCCTTTGTTGCTGCTGCTTCGTGGTGGAACCCTTTGCAGGGGTCATGGATGTAGCAACGATCTTCCCCTTACTTTGGGAGCGAACCAGACAGAAGATGAATTTCCTAGTCTGGGAGATGAGCTTGCTGCCTTTCTTGGCAGTGATCAAAGAGGTGGCGGTAGGTGGGGCTACCTTCGGTATCCTGTATAATGAATTATCCAAAGAAATAGTGATAGCATGAGGCCTTGACTCATACACAGCATGTCACCTCCACAAGTATGGCTGGCCTAATAGTACATCGCAAACATCCAGAGGTGTAACATCACACAATACCTCATCTGCGAAGGGCTTGATGCTGTAGGGAAGCTGACACTGCTGGTGAACTTTGAGATCTCGTCCTTCATGAAGCCACCTGATACTGTATGATTGTGGGTGTGGTGTTGTCAGTAGGCCCAACCATTTCACGACCTCTGCTGAAACAAGGTTCTTTTGGCTCCCACTATCAACAATGAATTATAGTGGTGAACCCTTTACCCACATTTGTGAGTGGAAAAGGTGCTCCCCCTCCTCTGGGTCTTCAGGTTCATTCTTCTGGATCTTGGTAGTGGCAATAGTGGCGCTGGGCTCCGCATCAATGATCTGCTTCCCTTTGCCATTCCCCTTGTCAGCTTCTGGCTCAGGGTCGGAACATGTATCTGATTCAGAAGCCTTCAACTCGGCCACTAGTGACTGTTTGGTCCAACACTCACTTGTGTTATGAGTGGGACCCTTGTGGAACTCATACCACTTTCCTGTGTCCTTCGTCAGCTTCGTGGTGTTGTTCTTCTCTTGCAGCCTCGATGGGTTATCTTGGGTCACCCCACCTTGGCTTTGTCCTTTGGGCTTTAGATTTGCAGATCCAAAGTCTCGCTTCTTTTGTTTGAAATTTTGCTCGATTTTGATAGCGTATTGACATGCTGTGCCAAGTGAGGAGATGTTCAAGAACTCCATATCTTCCTGGATGTATCTGTGTAGGCATCTGCAGTATTTAAGTACCAGATGCAGCTCAGAATCTTTGATACCCAACTGTGTGCGAAGGATATGAAAAATGTTTGTGAACTCGGACACATCTTGGTCTCGTCCCTGCCGCAATGTGGTCCATTTGATGTATTTTTCCTCATAGCTTTTGACAGGGTAGTACTGCTCCTTGATGGCATCCCGAAAGTCGTGCGGCTAAAAATAGTGAGCCTGTACTTTCATCCTTCTGCGCGCAGTATGTTTCCCACCAGTCCTTCACGTGGGGGGCTACTTTGAGAAGAGCGAAAACAATATTTTCCTGACTTGAAAATTCATGAACAGAAAAATACTCATCTAGCAGATTTAACCATTTATCTACGACATTTGCATCTATTTGACCGTCGAAGATGGGGATTTCAAAGTTAACTTGTACCTTAAATGGTGTGGCATTCCGAGAGTAGCTGTTGGCAGCCGATGCGTCGCCTCTGGGTAGCCGCTGAAGGATCTGCGCAAAGCATCATCACATTCCTCTGCCACTCGAGGGCTTCTTAGAGCAAGATTTTGATAGGATCCCCTGCCCGCTCATCTTTCTTCACATCTGCCATGGGAGATTGTCGGGATTTGCGAGGCTGGTTTTGCAAAGGTTTGACCAGTTCAAGCCCTAACTCCCTATATCCTGACCTCATTGGGGACATGCAAAGAAGAACAGAGAAAAAGCAGACCGCTATGATACCACTGATCCAAATTTAAACAGGAACGTAATAAAATACAAAGATAACCATAAAGATAGATATGCAGTGGAAATAATACTTCATTTCATTACTGTAAAATACTGAAAGATGCTTACAAACAGAAATGGAAATAAACTAGCTAGGGCGATGGTAGCTTATCTCTGAGAAGATACTACATGCCTCCGAACTATGTTACAATGAGGCTCAAAGGCCTATTTATTGTTGAGAAATAATGGAAAATCCTTCACATTCCAAAACCTAACCCTAGAAGATGAAACGCCAAATTGTGGGCCCCCTTTTTGGGTAAGTTGGTACATCAACTTCTCGGGGTCGCGAATTGGTTGTATTATCTCCATTTGATGCACATCATAGCCCGTTGGAAAGACCTATCCGAGGACTACGACAGAAAAGGCGATTTTTTTGTTAGAGAAATTGTTGGTGGTAGATTTCCCCAAAAACGTCGTTTAGGGCCTCAAAACGGCTCTAGAAGTTTAGGACCCAAAAAACTTCTAAAAATAGTAAACTGTGCCATAATTAAGGAAACTGAAAAACTGAAAGAGACAGTTGTGGGGGTCCAAATGGGATAGGTGGGTGGCCACCAAAATCCACCCAGATCAGTGGGGAAGGTGACAATGTTGGCTAATGTGGAAATCTCGTCCTTGCTAAATCCACCCAATGGTGTATGGTTGCGGCTGTGTTGTGGTCGGTATGCCTAGCTGATTTATGACCTCTTCTGGAATGACATTATTTTGGCACCCTTTGTAAACAATGAACTATAGTGTACAACCCTTCACCCATTTCTATGAGTGGAAGAGGTGCTCCTCCTCCTCTAGATCTTCACACTATTTCCTCTGGATCTTGGTGGTGGAAATGCTGACACTGGGATCCAAGCCACTAATTTAATTCCAATTGTCATTCTCCTTGTTGAGTTCTAACTTAGAGACAAAACATGCATCTGATTTAGAGGCGTTTAGCTCGATGACTAGTGACTGCTTGGCCTGACACTCACTTGTGTTGCGAGTGTGGATCTTATGGGACTCACACTATTTTTTGGTGTACTTCTTTGTCTTCCTCGTCTTTTTCTTTGCTTTCATCTTTGGGAGGTTGTCCTAGGTTTCCATACCTTGACTTTGTCAACTATTCTATGGTTTGGGGGTACATTTCCCTTGGTTTAGATTCACAGAGCGAAAGTATCACTTCTTCTATTTAAATTTTTTCTTGATCTTGATAGTGTATCAATAGGTCATGTTGAGTAAGGAGACGTCTAAGAACTCCATATCGTCTTCGATGTACTTGTGTATATAGCCATGCTAATTCAGTGCCAAATGTCACTCATAATCATTGATACCCAACTTTGTAGGATGGTTATGAAAAATATTTGTTAACTTCGACACATCTAGGTCCCTTCCCTACCACAAGATGGTCCATTTTATGTAATCATCCTTGTAGATACCAACATGGTAATACTTCTCCTTGATGGCATACCAAAAATAATTCCAAATTTGTGTGGCTAAAACTAGTGAGGGTGTACTCTCGTCGCTCTTTTCACAGTGGGTTTCCCACCAGTCCTTTACTTGGGGGGTGACTTTGACAAGTGAAAAATTATTCTTTTCCCCGTTGAAAAATTCATGAAGTGAAAAATATCCTTCTAACATATTTAACCATTTATCTATGAAATCTGTATCTTTCTAACCTTCAAATATGGAGATATCAAACTTAACTTGTACCTTAAAGGGTGTGGTACTTCTAGAGTGGTTGTTGGAAGAAACTCATCGCCTGTGGGTAACTGTAGAAGCATCTGGGAAAGTTCCTCTATTGCTCGAGGGCTAATTCGAGAAATATATTCAAATCATCTCTTGACCCCTCCTCTTTCTTTTCTTCCACCATGGGAAGTTGTTAGGGTTTATGAGGATGGTCTTGCAAATGTTCAACTAGTTCAAACCCTAACTCTTTATACATTGACCTTGTTGGTGACATGTAAAGAAAAATAGAGAAATAGTAGACTGCTCTAGTACCACTGATCCAAACTTAAATAGGAATGCAAAAAAATATAGATACAACCATAAATAGAGAGTTGCATGAGAAATAACACTTCATTTCATTAATATCAAACTGAAATATGCTTACATACAAAATGGAAATAAACTGGCTTGGGCAATCGTAGCTTATCTCTGAGAAGAGATGTGATGGCTACATGCCTATGTGTTATAGAAATATTTGGGCACTACAACCCCAATCACATATGTCCATAAACAAAGGGCTTCTGAGTCCCTAAAAGTGTTGTTTCAAGCCCTAAAGGAACAAGGTCAGCTGATTACGTCATCTCCCAGAAGTTCTCCACAGAAAACTACTCAAAACTGATGAAAACTGGACCATACAGATTGCCAAATGCTAAGGGTGCGATGCATCTCACTGGCTCAGTGTAAAAAGTGTGATGCATACTTGAAAGCCCTTCTATAGGGTATGATGGGTGAGAGTAGACAAATGGCAGAGATAGTTTGCAAGGTGGATGATCATGGAATCTTCTAGAAACTTCTCCTGTGACACTTCCCTCTGTGAATTCACCCACGGATGAGTAAGATATCATCAATCTCCAAGTGGAATCAAGAACTATCAGAGAGAAGACACTAATCAAAATCCCAGAAACTGACTCACCCCCCTGCAATCATCTATATATGGATCCCTCATCGAAGAGATCCAGTGGTTGGAATCTTGTATCTTGTAAGGAAGTGCTATTGGTTTCCTGGTGGAAGATCATAGTTTTGGGTGATATACGCTTTTCATGAGGTGAAGAAGGGCTTTCATGCTGGGAGGATGATGCTGGGTCAGATCAATGGGTTGTAATCCTCTCTTCTAATCTTTATATCAATAAAGCTATTCAATTTTACCTCCACGTTCTTGTATGTTTGATGATATATGAATTTGTGTGGTCAATATATATCTGGTCCTATATTGTTTATGATTGTAGATCTCTTCACTTTCAAGGTATTTTGCTGATTTAATTTTACAGGTACTCTTTGAAGCAGAGTGGTTAAGGAAGGAGTGGCAAAGACCTTTCAGAGAGGAGGATGAACAAGCAAGGAACCGAGAGGAAGATTGAGGGTGGTATTGTTTGCTCCTCTCCTATCTACTTCTTGTAAAGGAAAATGGAAGTAACTTTAATCTACTTGTTTCTAACATAGCTACTTGTCTTATTGGGACCAGCAGCTTTGCATAGACACTAGATTTCCCGATAACAAAATGGCAACTCCGTTGGGGAGGGAATAGCTTGTTTTCTTGTCTATATTTGTTTGCTTTATAAACTTACAGACAGAGCCTGATGTCAAGCTAGCTAGCCTTCAAATTGCATTTGCTATGCAAGTGCAAAGTAGATCAATGCTGCTTCAGTCTATCTTCGAGTTTTGTTTATAAACTGAACAATTGATTTTCAAACATCCTAATTTCCCTAGTGGTGGCTCAAGTAGCCTCATTAGATCAGCCCCTATGATTTGCATCTACTGACTATCATTAGCATTGCCTAAATCCCTGAACTAAGCTGCAAACTATGACCCAGAACCAAGTTGAAGTCTCATCCCTGGACCATCGCACCTTCTCCTCTTGGGAACCTGGATGCATCACACCTCCTTATGTAGTAGGTGAGATGCATCGCTCTTTCCCTATGTTACAGGTGCAATGATCAGATAAGACCTCTTCTGCTTCCATATCTTGGTTTTTGTTCACTCTCTTTAGCTTTATTTAGGAGTTTTTCTATCTATGATTAGTGTACCTCTGTGGAAACTCCCTTCCTTTACATGATTCAACCTCTGTACTACAAGGAACTGTAAACTTTTTTTATGTATTGTTCGCCATTTACGGTTCTCCTTTACAGAGAGGTAGCGTAATCAAACTGTCATCTTTTGATTTGGAAGTGTCGCAGGTGTCATTTTAAGTCAAAGAAAAGAATTATATTGTTCTTAATGGTCGATTACACTGTTACCCTTGTATTTGATTTGAATTAGTAGTTTTTCAAGTGCCAAAAGAAATTTTCGATTCAAAATCGCAAAGTGTCATCATTATCTTGCTTTCGTCTTTTGAAGAGAAAATTGTTAGTACTGTCACTTGAAATGGTTCAGATTTGTACTTAGCATTCTTTTTGTCATTCACACATTAAGAAAACGAAAAAAAATACATGCACGTGCATTTTCATTTAGAATGCTTGTTGATTTTGATTTAGCACAGTGCATCCAGTGTGTGCTCTCTGCTCTATGTTGAAATAATTCCACTTCTCTTTCCTTAGTAGCTAGGATTTTCATTGCAGAAAGAAGAATAAATGATTGTTTATCATCTTAAATTGCATTTTAGGAATTGTATATCTACATCACACGATGAACCTAAAAGGCAAACTTCTTAAGAAAGATGAACTGTAAAATAAATTCAATAAACATAAAAACCCTTTGGAACCTCATGCACAGCATTTAGAAGTTTAGGCTAGAGATGTATTCCTGCGTCATAAAGCCTGGCAACTATCACTTTCATCGTAGGTTGGGTGATTCCTCCTCTTTGAGACGACAAGTGCTAGTACGGACTTATGCTCCCACGTACTGTCGAGTATATATTGGGAGAGCACAATAGGCTATATCCTTTATTCTTAGGAAGCTGTGTCTGCCACCCTATTGATTGCAATGCACTGAACATAGCATTCGGGAAGATTGACTGTCATACTGTAAAAAGTATTCGGCAGTTTTATGATTGGTTTGGTAATCCCTCTGTCTAGATTTCCAGAGTAGTATCTTTCATTCCTTTTCATACTCCTTAAAGGAAAAGGTCCATCTGAGCACTTGTCACTTTATGCTCATTAAAAATCGAAGTCGACTAGAGTCATCTTTAGCTTTTCCTCAACTCTTAAAAATTGAAAAAGCAAGTTAGTGTCAAAGCGTCTAAAATTTATTTTAATCAGAATAACGTCATTGTTCCCTGGTTGGTCTTAGGTTGAGAAAAATGGATTCTACTAACCAAGGGGTTCCCCTTGAGGGGAATCCTATTCCTTTCTCCTCTTGGGGAAATGTTGGTGCACCTCATATGGCCACATTGTCTGTCCCAGGACTAACAATCGGCTTGCCAATATGGCTCTTCTCAACTTCTATCGTTCAAACCACCACGATTCCTGAGCAATCAAGTCAGCAACTAGATGATACTAGAGTTACTCCGCAACCTTCTGCTTCACTTATTTCTCCCTCCCCTCCTTCCTCTTTGCTTGGTGAAGTTGATAAAGCTAAAAACCAAGTAACGGAGAAGAAGAAGAAAGGGAAGGAGAAAAAGAAGAAGGAGCCA
>APFE030054425.1:172352-210347 GCA_000404065.3 Pinus taeda
GCGAATAATTCGGTGGCCATGACTGAAACCCAGGGGGCATGCACCCTGGTCTGCCTCGGCAGGAAAACTTCAGGTATATGGTAGGTTTCCACGTACGAATATGACTAGTTTGAAATTCCCATTTGATTAGGAAAATGGGGTTAGACTGGAATAATATACCTCCATTAGAAGGTAGGCCTTTCCCGAAAGAACAAATGTTTTGTCTGCAAATTGAAGGGTAACCTGGAAACTCTACTTCGCTATACTTAGGGGCATGCAAACCTTTTTGCATGAAAGTGAAGAGTGACCATTTATTTTCTTAGCTTGTAGGTTCTTAACCCTTTAAACTTGTAGGATTGGTCATTCCTAGCTTACGTAAAGAAAGGATTCAGAGTAAACTTTCGAATGGTGCAATCCTTAAAAATTGAACCTATCGATGAGACATCCTTATTATTTGACTAGCACGAGCAGTTTTTATGCAAAGTTCAAGCTCGTTAAAAATTAAACCTAAACAATGAGAAAATGTTCCCCCAGAGTTTAAACTCATTAAAAAATGAACCAACCTCTGGTAAATAATCTTTGTGAATTCATTATCATCAACTTCTGAGCCCTACTCATGTTCTTGCCATCACCTCCACTTTGTTTAGCCAATCATATGCCTCCATTTGATTTTTTACCCTTTTGAGGAATAGTTGCAAAGAGTGATTCTATTAGCCATCCTTGTGACACTACCGTGATTGGAAAATTCCAAACCTTACTTGGAATTAGCAGCTACTCGAAAATATCACTCGTTCCTCAAAGACGAGTCTCCTTTAAGCTCTTTCCATATAACTCGTAAAATGTGAAAAGATTGTCAAGCATTTAGCCTCTCTACCTCATTAAAGCTACAAGGAGTGCTATCCCTCCTATATATTTTAATCTTTTTGGACTTGAAGGGTTATTACACAAAAATATCGAGCGCTTGCCTTCTTTGGCTAGTTAAAACTATCGAAAATTCATCCCTTTCATATTATTTTATACTTTTTCGGACTTAAGGGATTATATTACAAAAAAGGATTACTGGAGTTTCCTTTCTTTCCCTTTTCAGACTCTTTAAAATTGGAAAACGATCGAATTGTCTTTGTCGTTAAACTCGTTAAAACCAATAGCAACAAACTTGTCCATAGAGACAAGAATGAGTTTCACTGTCGCTAGGCTCGTTAAAACATAGCAACGGCTTTGCCTGAAGGGAAAATTATAGAACAAGCATATGTTACCTCAAGCTTGATAAAAATAAAGAGGTACTGTTTAGCAATTACTGGGGAAAATTGGGAAGAAAACTTGAAGAGACTTTATTGGTAGTGAGTCACTCTTGAACATGACACTTTCACTCCATGACCATGATTGAGTCAGGTTGGGTTATTCTGTTCACTGGTCATATTACATTGGTCCATCGTACCATCCATGCTTGGGGTTAATGCTACCAATCCATTTCAGTGTCACTGATATGTTGAAGAGAAGTCGATCACAGAATTCACCAACCCAGCTTGTGTCTCACCCGCTGTAATACCTTCACGCTTCATCCTTTCATGACCGCCACCCTGAACCCTATATCATTAGATCATTTTCACCTCCACAAAATCATTTTCTTTGTTCCATGTAATAGATGTGGGATTCATTAAGGCCTTCCTACGATGGGTTACTTCTTGTCGATGATAGCTCATTATCCAAGAAGTCAACCTATGAACAACCCTTTTAGTACATTGAAGCTTGCATGCCTCAATGACAAGTTTCTCACTTCCGGTGATAGATTTACATCAATGGCCTTCGATCGAAAGATTTTGCGTGGTGTTCGATTCGAAGTCCCTTTTTCACACCACGCAAATTGTACTGCAGTACCTTGAGGGTCATCATCATTATCGATGATTCCTCTCACGCTTGTTAACAACTTACATCATTGGCTGGTAATCAGGCGATGTCTTTCCGTGTTCAACTCCAGAACATTTTTCACGTGGATCAACTTGTACTTCGGGTAGACATTGGAAAAGTTTGAAGACCTTGAATCTAGTTTCATCCATTCGAGCTATGATATATTCAGGAAAATAAAGACATCAAATGTACATCATTGCTGCACAGATGGTCATCCAAATCAAAGGATGATGGCTCTACTAGAATCAACAGTATGCCACACAGACAGTTGTCTGTCCTATGCACATGAAAATGTATTTATAAAGCTGAGCATGCGAATGCCCGCCTAAGCTAGACCATGAAAATGTTATGAATATAATATATTATATTGTATCTTATTACAGGTTGCCTTCCAATTTGAAAAGCCTTGGATCCTCATGATAAAGCATTTCACCCGACATCAAAAGATTTTCGACCTCATGCTTTAAGGGGCAAATGTTATAGACATATTTCGGCACTGCAATCCCAATCACATATGTCAATAAACCAAGTGCTTCTGAGTCCCTAAAAGTGTTGTGTCAAGCCCTAAAGGAACAAGGTCAACTGATTACATCATCTCCGAGAAGTTCTCCACAGAAAACTGTTTAGAACTGGTCAAAACTGGACCATACAGATTTCCCAATGCTAAGGGTGTGATGCATCTCACTGGCTCAGTGTAAAAGGTGTGATTCATACTGGAAATCCCTTTTGTAGGGTGCAATGGGCGAGCGTAGACAAATGGCAGAGACAGTTTGCGAGGTGGATGATCATGGAATCTTCCAGAAACTTCTCATGTGACACCTGCCTCTCTGAATTCACCAAGGGATGAGTAAGAGATCATCAATCTCCAAGTGGAATCAAGAACTATCAGAGAGAAGACACTAATCAAAATCCCAAAAGCTGACTCACCCCCCTGCAATCATCTATATATGGATCACTCATCCAAGAGATCCAGAGGCTGAAATCTTGTATCTTGTAAGTAAGTGTTGTTGGTTTCCTAGTGGAAGATCATAGTGTTGGGTGATCTAAGCTTTTCATGAGGTCAAGAAGGGCTTTCATACTGGGAGGATGATGCTGGGTTATATCAATGGGTTGTAATCCTCTCTTCTAATCTTCATATCAATAAATCTATTCAGTTTTTCCTCCACATTCTTGTATGTTTGATGATATATGCATTTGTGTGGTCAATACATATCTAGTCCTATATTGTTTATGATTGTAGATCTCTACACTTTGAAGGTATTATGCTGCTTTAACTTTACAGGAACTCTTTCAAGCGGAGTGGTCAAGGAATGAGCAACAAAGGCCTATCAGAGAGGAGGAGGAACAAGCAAGGAACCGAGCATAAGATTGAGGTTGGTATTCTTTGCTCCTCTCCTATCTACTTCTCGTAAAAGAAAACGAAAGTAACTTTAATCAGTTTGTTTCTAAGATGGCTACCCGTCTTAGTGGGACTAGAAACTCTGCATAGACACTAGATTTCTCGATAACACTATGAACTATGTTACAATGAGGATCAAATACCTATTTATTATTGAGAAATAACATAAAACCGTAACCACCTAAAAAACTAAGCCTAGGAGATGAAGCACCAAAACTATGGGCCTAGTTTGGGTAAATTGGTATGTCAACTTTCTAGGGTCGTAACATTAGCATATGATCTCTGTTTGTTGTGCACAATACCTCATTAGAAATATATATCTGAGGAATATAGATTATGACTGCTAAAATTTGCTAACATAGTTGCTTTCCTGTTTGTCAAAAAGTTGTTGTTTAGGGCCTCAAAATGACTCCGAAAGTTCAGGACCGGAAAAACTACTAAAAATAGTACATTATGCTACAATTAAGGCAATTGAAGAACTGAAAGAAACAATGGTGGGGGTCCAAGTGGAATAGGTTTGTGGCCACTAATATCCACCTAGATCAAAATAGGAATTTATGCAAAACAAAATACAAAAATATATGGTGTTGAGTTAGAAAATAGTAATCTAAACAAGCTTAAAGCATGGGAGGGAATGTTTGCTTCATAAAAGAAATATTATTTAACTTACTTAAATAAGATGCATAGAATAAATTGTAAAAAAACAATCTCATTAACTTATAGAAAAATATATTGAAAGTGATATTATAGAAATGACTAGTTGAACTAATGCATGGAGAATAAAAGTACAAAGAGGGGTCTTGAGCACCTAGGGCATGCCATAATGAAAGGAGATTCATGTCCCTAAAAATGTATAAAGCTAGGAACCAAAAACATTTTTCATTGATTAAAAAGTGTGCTCATACATAGGAGACCGGAATATTGGAATGCTAGGAAAAATCCTTCACTTGACTACTATTGATCTTTAACTTACAAATTCAACTCTTAATGGGCTTACTCAATCCATTATTTATAATAGAAATGGTTGAGGAGTAGACTCCTTGAACACAATGTTGTTCCCCCCCCAAAATCCACATAAAATAGGATCTTGTTCCCTCCGACCTCACAACTACAAGGAGGAGTAGCAATTACGTTAATCCAGCCGAGTTTGGTCATCCTGCAACAAGGGGCAAGTCCCATTTTTTTTTGTTGGATGGATTTCTTGTTATCTATAACTAAAATCCTCATTATCCTCTAAAATAAACACATTGGAATACAAAGTATGATAATCCTATCTAACCTTCCTATGAACTTATTAATGCTATGAAATATATTAGTTATTACGGAGAGAGAGGTTAATGTGCCTAGGAAAGGTTATATGGTCCTTAAGTTATACCTACTTAGGAGGCCCATCATACTCCCCTATGGAAACTATTTCCCATCCTATGAGAAACCTACTCATCTTCATTCTTTTTATTTTTCTTCATTTATTTTCCCAAAGGTTTGTCTAACATCGCATGTGGTGCTAGATGTAGTTGTGTCTGCTAGGCGAAATCCTACCTTTTCCTCCACTTCTCTCCTTTCCCTTTTTTCTTCCTCCTAACTTTGATATTATTATAGGCCTAGTAGTAAGGAAGGACTGAATTTGATTTGAATCCATTGGATTCCAAGTCTTTGGATGATTCTTTTATATAAGGTATTTTCGACCAATATTGCCTTCAACCTATTAGGTAAATTGTATTCCCTAATCCTCATACTATGTGGAAATGTGTGTGATCTCCTCTTATAGGCATGGAAGCTTCCTTACCCAATAGCCTAAATGTATGCTCAAATTGGAGGATTTCCTCTTCCATCCTTTGTATGTAAAATTTTTCTAAATTAGGATACTTTTCTATAATTTCATGATTGGTGATAGGG
Organism: Pinus taeda; assembly: GCA_000404065.3. Classification (NCBI taxonomy): domain Eukaryota; kingdom Viridiplantae; phylum Streptophyta; class Pinopsida; order Pinales; family Pinaceae; genus Pinus; species Pinus taeda. The sequence continues at coordinate 177,535 of APFE030054425.1, forward strand.
AGATCTAGGGATGGATGCTCTAACCTAACCCATAACAGTTCCTCCATTTCTTTGGATAATGATCTATTTACCTCCTCTACCCTGATTTATTCATGCCTTAGCCATGAGGCTAATTCCATCAATTTTGCATCACCCAAACAAAATTTGGGCACCATATGTTCATGTTAGGAAGCACCAAGTTGTTCATCTAAAATTTTGCAAAATTGGCCTTATCCTCAATGTTGCTCTAGAGGAAAAATTAAATACATTATCTAATATTATGAAGAGGGAGACAACCATTTTGTGCTAGTATTCTAATTTGGAATTGGCATCATTAATATTTTAAAAATAAGGAATATGTATTTGAAGGGTGTCCGCAATTTAGAGCTTCCATGGACAAGTGTGATATAATGCCTAGGTCACTCTCAAGAATGGAAACTTGTTCTTCTTTCTCCTATAGCATCCCTTACTTATATTACAACTAAGATCTTAAATTATTGTTCTCCTCCTCCAAATTATCTCTCTTTTTTTATTCAATCAATCTAAGGAGGGCCATATCCTCTCCCATATTTCTCATTTTCCTTCCATTATTCCAACAAAGGCAAATCCTTTAGACTCTACAATCTACTTCCACCTATCAGTTCTAGCCCTCTCTTTTTCAGCCTTAAAGAATAAGATAAGTTGTAAGTGAATATGCAGTAATTTCCCTAAATAAATACAATATTGGTAGGAAGAGGACTATTTTGGAGATTATAGTGGCTCTATTGTATATTATTGTAGCTCCATTGTTTGTTCCTATAGCACAACCATTTTCTCATGTGGCATCATAGATTGAGTGATTTTCCCTCTTGGTTGCATTTGAAATTATTTTCCCTTTGGTAGTGTGGGAATCAAGATTGATATCATTGTATTCTACCCTTATTACTCTTAATGTTCCCCCTTCTCATGGCTAGGGGATTCTTATATGGTGATTGGAGTGGGAGATTGAGGCTTAGTTTTTCCAGTAAACTTTACTATAATTCTTTCCTTTCTCCTAAAATAAACATGAGTTTCTTTAGGTTTACATGTCTTAGGTATTTTAGGAGTGTTGAAGGATTCCATAGTAGTAGTTATTTCCTTTTCTTCTTCTTCCAAAGATTTCTCCTTTCCCTTACATATCATATGATCTACTTCTTTCTCCTTCTTCCTTTTCTTGGCTAGTACTATTGGTGTCTTGATGGCCTCCTAAAGCATTTTACACTAAATGAAGCTTAGCCAACTCAGCATTAGCTTTCTATACCTCTATTTTTTAGCTAAATTTTGACCTTTGACTCTACCTATATATTTTGTTTTGTTTCTGTCTCTATCCTTTCCTCTAACCCTATTGCCCCTTTTGTTTCTCCCTCTGTCTCTTCCTATTTTGACCCTATTTGGTGTTCTGAGTGATTCTCTAGAGAAGATTTCTTGTCCATGTCAATGAATTATAACTAAGAGATAAGACTTGGCAAGCGTTCCATGGAATCCATGACTATGAGTCTAATCAAGCCATGATGAGCCAAATAATCATTCTTTCCTTAGTTTAACATAGTTCTAATTTCCTTCATATATTAGTAATGGATATGTAATCTTGGTTGGAATATGAGTTGGCAGAGGAGTCTAAAATGATAGGCATAGAAAATACTCAATCTCTCCTCACAAGAGATGCACTTAAGTATGTTATATGATACCTAAACCCATGGATATGGTAATATCTCTCTCCTTATCCCATTTTTATCCTCCCTGAGCTCTTCATCTGAAAGGAAAAATCTTCTTTTAGAATTAATTACTTCATGTCTCTCTTCCTTGCTCCATTTCATCCCCCTGGGGAGGGTTGTGAACCTACTAGTGAGATTCTCATCAAGATATATAACTAAACCTTTTATTGTAATAAAAATTTGATTTCATTCTAGATGTTGGAGGTTTCAGGCAAATTCTAAAGCAATTTAATCATCATAAAATGTGAACTATTCAAAGAACCCTAACCAACTGCAATTTTCAAATATATTTCTAACTTCATGTTTTTGCTGAATCCTACAGGAATATATTGATTCATTCCTACTAAAACCTCCTTCCATGGTTTGTAACACATATTTGAACAAGAAAATTTGTATAATGGTGCCCAATTCATATCCTGCTATAAGAGTTAGGGTTTCTTCTGGCAATAGGGAATAATTTAGCAAAGGGGAGTCGTACATTTTGTTAAGGAATATGAGAAGAAAATACTTGTTAAATAATCACTCCCATGCATGTTTATGAACATTTGACAAATTATTCTTTTGAAAATAATGAGGCCACCCAAATATTTCATAGTTTGAATTTAGACTATGTAATGCAAAAAAATTCCCTAAACAGTTGAGATAGTTTTAAAATTTTTGCTAAATATAAAGAGGGAATATCTTTTGACTTACATTTCTCTTCAATATCCCCTTGCATTTCAAGTCATTCGAAGATTTGGTGGCCTTTCTAGGAATAAAGTCATCTTCCTATAGCAATCTATCTCTTTATTGGAATATACTTGTAGGTTTCTGTAGCAACGCCTTTTATAAGGTTGAAAATAATGTTGATCTCCTATAGTGATAACAAGTCCTTGTTGGGGCTTTAAGTGGTATTTCATGTAAGAAAAACTCTAAGTGATTTGAATTGAGTGGAATTTATTGAAGTTGATGTGAGGGAATGCGATTAGCATGCAATGGTAGGTTGGCCACACCTATTTCTTGATACTCTATGTCCTCAACAACAAGTAAACAACAATGACCCGTTTTCTTGAGTCTTTTTCACCTTTTTTTTGTTAGTCAACAACATGTGTGGGTTTCTTGGAGAAAAAGTGAAGTTCACTACTAGATGTGGCCAAGACCTTATTCTAACTAAGTTTTCCTTATAAATTTCTCCTCCTTTTACACTTTTAATGTTTCCTTAAGCGTAGGATATATTAGAAGGGGGAGGTTTCAGAGATGTATCCATGTGACCTACCTTTAGTGCTTCATAGATGTTATTGTTGTTGAATTTGAGGCTACTTGTGATGAATCTATTAGAGTTTTTGGAGATTTAGATTTTTCTTGTTGCTTCCATTGAAGATCCCGCTAGGGATTATGATGCTACTATGGTTACATTTGACAACTCTATTGAATATTGTGGTGTGTTTGTTGCTTCTATGGGTGAATTGGATGCTACTACTAGATACTGTGGTGCTTTCTCTTATGTTGTTGGTGTAAAAGAGATCTTGTAGTAGTCTACAAGAGATATTCTAGTTTCTCATAATGAATTTTCTTGTCTTTGAGATTCTTTTAAATATTTTGGAACTCGTGATATTTAGTTACTTCCTTCGAACCACAGCAATGAATCCCTATGATTAGCTATATTTTTTGCTCCCTTTTTGCTTCCAAGGACTGTTTTAGTGTATTTTTCTCTAATTTTTTGAAAATATCGGTGCTATTTATTGGGATGATGTTATTGTTGGTATTTTTGTGCTAGAAAAAAACATTTAGGCAATAAATTAGGAATTAATAACACCATACGTTGCACTATAAATATCAATAGGAATAATGTCAGGAATTGTGCCAAAAATTAATTCCTGAAATTGTGTCATAATTATGACAAAATTTGTGCTAGGAATCATGCTAGAAATTTACACCATAAATTGTGCCAGATTTAGCTCCCCGGGTAACGCCTAAATTTCTCCGTTAGTTCCTCCACTTTTAATGTTTCATTTAGCGTCAGATGAACATAAATATTTAATTAACTTAACTATTGTAGGTTAAGTGGATAGGGGCTTTAAGGATTATGGTATTTAGTTATTTCGGTATAGGTATTAAGGGTTAAGGGATTAAGAGTTAGGGTTTAAGGGATTAAGGGTCAAGAGCTAAGGGATTTCACACTTACAGATTAGGTTGTTCAATGGTTAATGGCTCAAGGATTAATGTTTAAGTGCATAGGGCATATGGGGTTATGCATTAATGGAATAGCGATTAGGGATTAAGTTTTTAAGGGTATATGGCTTAGGGGTTAGGGGATTTACGGTTTTTTCATTAAGGAATTCATGATTAACTAGGGTGAATGAGGTATTAGGGAATTTACGGCTTTATCAAAACTTTCTCAAAACGTAATGGAACATATTATAACACACCCATCACGAATGTTATCCACCATTGCCACACTGCTAGCAGTCGATGACACGATTAGTGTTGAAATTTCTTCAAACTATTCTTGTATGTGTCAAAATTTGACATGGTTAGAGACTAAACATATGCCTTAAGAATATGTGAGGATTTCAAGACTAATGGATGCTTGATGACCCGACGTAATCTTTGAGATCATCCACATTTGCATCAATTTTCATTATGTTGTCTCATTGTCATCATTTGTCATTCCCATCTATGGAATCTTTGTTAAAATTCTCTTGAAATGTCATGGAATGTCTTTTAACACTACGATCACCAATGTCATTTATCAGCACTAAAAGGTGATTAGTGAATGGGGTCAACGTTAAAATTTCTTCAAATTGTTCTTATATACGTCAAAATTAGACATGGTTAAAGTAGACACATGAGTTGATGGTATGCGAGGGTTCCAAGACTAGTCAAGGATGTGTGGCATCCTTACATAATATTTAATCTCATTCACATTTCCATAAACATTAATCATGTAGTCTCATTGTCATCATTCCTCGTTTCCATCTAAGGAATCTTTGTCGAAACTCTCTTGAAATGTCATGAAATGTATTCTAACATGCCCACCACGAACTTCATCCACCAATGTCACACAATAAGAAGTGAAAAGGGCCATTGTTGAAATTTCTTAAAATTACTTTTATACGTGTCGAAATTTGACATGGTTAGACTAGGCACTTGCCTTGGTGGTATGTGAGGGATTCAAGAATGAAGGATGTCTAACATCCTTGTATAATATAATTTAATATCATCAATGTTTGCATCGAAATTCATCATGAATTTAAATTTTTCATCATTCCTCATTCGCATATAGGCATATAAGAGATAGCGAATATATGTGTATATGTGATTAGGTTATTGATCATATATGTTATTATTTAACAAGTATATTTTTATGACTAAGATTTTATTAGTGATAATAATTACATTTCAAGAGTTAAGGATGATAGGTTTATGCATTTTGTATAAAATGGGTATGGTTACAAACTATAATAGATAATAGACGTTGGGGGTCACAATTAATAGGTGTTAAGGGTCATAGGGGCTTGGGATTATAATTTTTATGTGTAATACAATTTAGGGGTGATAAGGCTTAGACATCATGGGGTTAGTAATTGTAGTGTTTATGGACATACCATTAGGAATTAGGAGTTATAAAGGGGAATGCACATGAGGTGCACGTTATTTAAGGATTTTATGTTAAGGGATTAGGGATTAAGGTTTTATGCCTTAAGGGTTCATGGATTAGGGCTTAAGTGTTTAAGGGTATGTTATCACATATTTAATTTTTTTATAAATTATTGAGAAAAAATTATAATTGGGGTCAAAATTTTTTAAGGCTATTGTTATACATTAGGTTCATATACATGGTTATAGTTCATTTTATAAACTGTATTAGGTTCCTAGACTCAATCTCCAAGTCAGAACGATTTTACTCCAACACATACGAAACATCATATGTAAGATGTGAATAGAAACCAATACAAGGCTCCAAACATTGGAGTGTATATATATATATATATATGCACTATGTGTCAAGATAACAACTAGGAACACGGATATTTTAATAATGAAAAATATTTTACTCTGTTGCAGATGGAATAGTTCAAAGCACAAAAGGGCAAAAGTGCCATATTGTATTACATGGTTCAAATATCAAGATCACGGGAAGTTGGAGATCAATGATGAATATGCATTGTAGATTTTGAACCATCCATCTACATACACCTCTATCCTTCACTACCAGAGCCCTTTCATTTCTTAACTTTTATTAAAGGAAATGTTATGAAGATACGATATTGTGAGGCTCCTAGCCCTTTTTTGTTTTCCCTCTTCTTGTTTTTCCTCCATGGGACCGTTGTCTCACCACCAGTATAGTACTTAAGTGTTGCAATATTAGATCATTCAACTATGATAACTTTTATTAAAACAAATGTTACGAAACTATGAGGTCACAAGATTCTCAGCCCCTTTGTGCTTATCCACTTTTTTTTTTGCACCATGGGACCATGTGTTGTGGTTGGTGCCTTAGAACTTTGGTGATAAGGCTTTCAAGGTCCTATAGAGGGCCTATCTCCCTGTGTATTTTTTTTCCGCCCTTGGTTCTTTTGGCTTCCTCAACCAAGTGTCAACACATCGAAAGCTTCACATTTCATAACTTTTCTCAAATTTCAATTATAAAGAAGTTAATATAATTTCAATCTTTGATATGCTCCATAACACTTATATGCTAGTCTCAGTCTACACCCTTGGATCTATTCGTCTCCGCGTCCAAGTGCCAACACATCGATGCCCATTTAATCCTAACTTTTCTCCAAAACACATTTACAAAGGAGTTTTGAAATATTTGACCTCTAATATACTTCCATAGCTCTTAGTTTCTAGGCCTTCTCTATGTCCTTGGTTCTTTGGGTCCCCATAAGCATGTTCCACTAACCATTAGAGGCCCACACATTGAATCAGAACTTTCCTATAAAAAAAATTAGACAGGAGTTATGAAAAATCTAACCTTCAAAATCCTGACCTCTCAGATAACTTCATGTTGATGTCATCATCTCCACGTGGCATCTCCTTAGAGGTGACACATCTCCCTATATTTTCCCTATGAGGCCACCAAAAATTTTAAATATAAGAATAACATGTCCTCTGTGCACCCACTTTATTCTGAAGGCATTTTCGTCGTTAGCTTCTCAATGCCAATCACTTGCTTCCATGTGTCTTATTAGAGGAGAGAGAAAGGGTCCCTCAGTCCTTTAGTTTTTCAAGGAATTTCCTTGTAAATCCTTCTTCTTAGAGCTTTGATGCTTTTTAAAAGAACTCATTGATAAGTATTTATGAAACTCTAAGGTTTCTATGGCCTTGACCTTCCTAGATTCTAGTGTGCTCCCATATTCTAACATGCTTCCTATGAGTTCTTCCGATATTGGGTTCCAATTTTTTGAACCTTCTCTAATATCCAACATTATGAGAATTATCTCTCGATGGTTGGCTTACTACTTTCGAGTCTCTTTTAAATAAGAAAATAAACTGCTAAGGTCATCTCTTGTTCCTTCCTTCTTCTCGAACCATAAATTTTCTCAAAAGGAATTTCATTGAGGTTACGAGATCTCAACCTCCGGTATTCCAAGGTCCCAAAGTCCCTTCCTACTCCGAGGTTATGATACAACATCTCAAGTCGATTTTAACTATGTTGTCATGGATTAAGTAACCAAAATTTGACTGGGAATAAATCCTTATCGAGGAGGCCATTTTTAGACTTCCACGTATCGTTGGAAAGTTATTTAAGAAAAATATCTAGTGGAGATGGTCAAATGTAGGCTTTCAACCTATTTGCTACTTGAAAAGTCACTGCAAAATCTCTAATGTTCTTTGCACATTGGCTCTTCTTCTTCTGCCTCGAACCTTCTCCTTGAATGAATTTTGCAAGGTTTCACATACCATTGGAGAGATATTTTAGAGCACTAACCAACTATGCCATCTCCAAAAGTATCTAAGGTGATCTCCAAAGCTAGTACCTACCCCAAAGTGTTGGACTCCCGACCACTACCATTTATCATTTTATGGATTCTCCAATAATCCTGATACTATGGTGATTATCTACAAGAGACATCAACAACCATGGGACCCCCCCTTATCTTGACACATCAAGAATATCAAACTAGCCCAGTGACCATCACAACTAATTTATGGGACATCAAAGACAACATATGCTACCACAAACATCCATGCTAGTCTCACTGAAATCAATGCCAACAATTTTGCCAACAGTGAGACAATGCGAAATTCGTGACACATCTTCAAGCATGATTATTGACATCAATGCCAACACACTTGTAGCCACTAGTCATTCAAATAATGTCAACTCTCCAATGATTTTAACATGATGATACAAATCTAGGAGATCAAGGAGGGAGATGTATGGATGTCACTAAAGGCATAAGAAAAAGGTCGAAGATAGAGTTCTACAAGAAGGGAGATTACTAAATCACTATATATGTTGCATCAAGAAAGAAACAGAGAGAATATTTGTAAATATTCTATCATTATTTGGGGTTATCTTGATATTTTTTGCTTCCTTCTACTTAAATGAAATGTTTTAAATACTAATCATATAAACACATAAACACATTGTTTTAACTTATAGGGTTTTTCTTTAGTGAGTTTGGCTGCCTTCGAGCTATTACAAGTAAATTTATATGTTTCCACTTATGTTATGATAATAAATTACTAGGTAGCTAACTTCTAAATTGATTTGGAAAAAACAAATAGAGAAATTTCTAAGTTTCTACAAAGTTGGGAAGCCTAAGACAACCACTTTTTCCCTATAAAAAGTCTCTTCCAATCACTTATTTTCTTCACAAAACAGATACCACAACCACGACAACCATTTTAATTATGTTTTGGAGTATCCCTGGTAGGATTTAGTGTATTTTCAGCAAGAGGATCATTATGGGAAGTAAGAATAATGTTGTGGGTAATGATTTATTTGGTAAATTACTTCTCAAAATGTTGTTGTTCATGTCCCTTAGGAAAAGTTCATGGATTTTCAAGGTGTGTTTTTCTTCATGTCCTTAGTATCATTTTATATGTGTAGTTTGGATAGTTTTCCAACCATAGTGATATTCCTCTAGGATGGTTGTAGTTGGAACACTATACAATAGTGTTAAGTATAATAAAAAATTCCATCCTTTAGTGATTTGTACAATAGCGTTGAGGGTATACTAGTGTTTGTGAAGGGGAGAGATATGGTACTGTAGGGTATACTAGTGCTCTCTTCTCCATATACTGTCACAGGTGCACAAATACATACTCACTCTTCTTTTTACCTAGATAAGCAAATGATGAAAACTTTTTATTTTTCAATGACAAGGATAACTATGTATTGCAGCTAGACCTTGAACACTTCAATGCATCCTTTCCTCTCCTATCACAACAATCTTCCATTTGTATTTGAGTTAATTTTATGAAGCAACATTTTCAAGTTCAATACTATATAATGATAAAAAAAGCATGCAACCATTGTTGGATTTCCTTCCAGCACAAAAATACCACCACGAGGTCATTTTTTTTCCTTGGTTAATATAGTGCATCATTGTGTTTGATCGTTAACTAATTATTCCTTTGTCCGCAATAAATCTCTATCAAATAACAGATAAGGATGGCCTATTCATGAGGCTATTTCAATTCACATATTTCTATTTCACTTATTTACAGAAAACTGTATATTCAAATACAAACTCAAATCAAATCAAACTAAAATAGAGAAGCCTAATTATGAAGATGTTTCTCTCTCCACTACCTTCAAATGTTCTTTCTCTCTTCTTCTGAATTATAGTTGAATTTTAGTGACAATAAAATAAATTTATATATTTCTTCTAGCACCAAATTGATCATAGTAAACATGTGAATATCACGTTAATTATGACATAAATATGATTCAAATAACCTCACCTTTAGCCTAAGAAAGTGGCAGAGTAATTTCTGAGGTGTGATTTTTAGCTAGAGGCATTTTTTGTTTATTTGCTTTCTTTGCATAAATCATTTTATTCTTGGTTTTTTGTGACTTTCAATGCCATGAACTGTTTTATCTACCTAGATAACTAGAGTTTTTTTTAAGTACTATTATTATTGGTAGCAATACAAAGACGGGAAATTTCTATCCATGAATTTTACGTCCTCTTCCTGAAAAGATCAAATTGAATACTCTACTACTTTATTTCTGGATAAATTTACTCATGTGAACCATCGCAAGAGGAATACCCATAAATTTTCTTATACTAAGACAAATTAGAAAATAGAAACATGCAAATGTTGTTGGCTTCTCGTTTTATTTTTCTATAGTAAGCTAATCCCTCGATATGAAAAAGATACCTTTGGACATGAATGATTTCACGTAAAAAGACATTTGAACAATATGTTTGAATTTCATATGGTAGGGACTTTACCCTACACATACCCCTCTATTATATTTCTGAATATATTTGAGTACCTAACTTGAATGAACAAGGTACATATAATGGATTAAGCATGCTTCTGAATAACTCTGATATGATATTGACCATTTTGGAGAAGAACCCACGATTCAATTTAGGAGAAAATCTATATGTTTCTGATATGTGCCTAATGATGCTATTAGCTCATGTTTCTTTCAGCTACAAATTCATTTTCACAATAGTGACTAGAAAATGTCATATCTCATAGTTGCAGCAAAAGTTATCTTGCACCATTGAGCAACAAAAGATGATTGACACTAGTATTGGATAAGACAATTTGTTAAAAGTCCAAATAGAAAATAACCAACTACCAGATATTAACAAGCATACAATGGAATATATTGGGACAAGGTAATCAAAACTAGTTCTTCCATGACCAAAGGGGAAAGGAGGTAGTTATCTTGAGAATGCAGATAATGGGATCCATTACTAAATGGATCACTTGATCCAAATGTAGTTGTTGGATTCAAAATGAGGTATATGGTAATAGAAATGCATCCAAAAATAAGCCATCATTTTATTTGGTTGAAAGGTTAAAAAATATGAAGCTTTACACACAAGATGTGGCCAAACCACTAAAATATTTAATAAAATGTAGATCAACTAAATTATGGGAACATAAATAGAGATGGAGATTTTCAGTATATTGAATGGGATACATAGAGTAGATTAGGAAACAAGGTAATTAAAATGGCTGACACATTTCGTTATGCTCTCTTCGCTAACAAGGTATTCCTGATTGGAAAAGATCATGAAATGAATGATCTATTTTGTGAGCCATTTCTCTCTAACAATTCTTGGCTTATACCTTCATGTTCTCTTTGGATTTGGTAAGAAATTGCAATGGATCATCAATATAGAGTTATGGGAATCTACTTAGCAACAACATTATCTAGTTATATAAGAATGGAACTCTTAATAATTTTCCACACTACATGTATCTTCATCTTAACCATAACTATAATTTCCATGAAAAATTATTCTATTGTTCAAGGGAGACACATTTTCTTGAGAAAATACCATGGTTGTTCTTAAAATTCATTAACTACTTTGTCCCATCTCTCTACTTACTACCTATGTTTAAAAAATAATTGCATCATTCATTTCCTGATAAATATTCTATTTTCCATCATTTGGGATGATACCACTTAGACCCTTACAATCAAGTTTGGGATTTTACTACCCATTTTTATCAATTTTATATGTCCTATGGAAATCAAAGAATAAACATACATATCAGGACATTTGATGCTAGGGCTTCTCACGTATATTAGAGTAGCTTGTGGCTTATGATTTGAAAAATGGAATATTACCCTATATGTTAGTCAATAACGAGGTGTTGGAAGATACTTATCTCAAATGGGAGTTGAAAATTTCTTATGTGGTGTTAGTGACCTCCTTACATTTTTGTTACTATTAAAGAATTATAAGCATGTATTGGGAGCACTAGACACTTTATTGGAATTTGCTATGTATACCAACCTAGGCTTGAATAATTTCAACAAACTTAGAAGAAACCTCACAATATGAAAGTCTGCAAATAAATTTATCTTCTATCTTTATGTGATGTACTTATAACTAGCTTAAAGTCAACATTTGGATATGTAACTTAAGGTCTTGGAGGCATAAAACTGTGGATTCTTTTTAAACCTAAGAATGACATTATTGCATATACACCATGACATGGAATCATGTAAATGGAGATGATTGCCCATAATTCTTCCTCATATTAGAATCTATTGAAGCCCTGGGCTAAAAGTGAACATCATCTACTTTTCCAATTGTGAATTAAAGTGGCAGTTTTTAACATATAAAGTTACAACGCCCAATTAGCTTACACTGGCATATCTTTTTCAGTATTTCTATTGAGGAAAACCATCCTTGTATTGTTGATGATCCCATGCATTTCTTTTGAATCATTTTATGTCCTTTTTGTATATAACTTTTGAAGTTTGGTTACATCATGCTTTATTACTTATCAAGAATATTGTTAAAATGGATTCCAAGTTTGTCAATTGTTCTACCATTTTTTTTAGTTTTGTTGTATACTTTTCTGAGTTTTAGGTTTTATAAAATAAATATATAAATCTTGGAAAGTTCTTATGAAATCCATTTTCTAGAGACAAGAACCCTCAGGAGTGAAAACAATAACTTTTAGGAAACTGATTAAATGTCTGCAACTTCAAACTAATGATATATTAGTATAATAAGATGTACCTAGTTTGCTTTAACTTACCTATTGATTTTTCATTTTAGCCCTATTATGTTCCCTGAGAACATTAATAGATTTTCAACATATTTTCTATGAATATTGATGTTGGGAATTCTACAAGGAATGGCTAGTCAAACCCTACCTAGACATATAAGGAAGGAAGGAGATGAAAATCAAAATATTAAGGTTGAGCTCAACTAGGAACAAATATATATGCTTCATTGTACCAAGTATTGTAAAATGACTGTCCTTAACTAACATCAAAGCCATTGTCCAAGAACCATTTAATAAAAGATGGCGTACATCCTAAAAACAATTATGAGGTTTTGGTTGGGTTGTGAATAGGAAACCAAACTAAGACACCGATTCAACTTGCTACCAATATAATCCAGGCTTACAAGGAATGTTTGATTGTCCCGACTAATATCATCTCTTTTTGTAATCCAACAAACATTCTAGGAACAAATGTCACTGAAATATCCCAAAGAAATATCTCACATTTGAATTAGTAACCAAACTTTAGATTTGAATCCTACCGCTCAATGGTTGAAATGACTAAGGTGTAACCATTTTTTTTCAAGAGGATTATGAAGCAACCAATTCAATAGTACAATTGGATTTTGATCTCCATATTCACCTCATGGAATTGAATTATCTTGTGAATTTGAGTTTAATGCATGACTTCTTTGTCCAGGACCAATAATGCTTTTCCATGCATTAGAATTTTTCTCCATTTCTTGAATCTCCTAGGCAATGAACATTTAATAACACAAATCTAATGACAAATATCATAGTTCCAAGACCTAGTATGAATCGAAATACAAGCAAGAGATGAGTTTTCCATTATTTCAAATAAAACCACAATAACCCTAAGATGGGTTTGGCCTAATTGCAAATATAACTTGTCGTCTACGGCATCAATATTTGGTACATAGTGTTGACACAAATTGACAGTGAAATATCCTAAATTAGTAATGATTCTAGAAAACCATTGACCTAAGATGGAATCATAAAATGGACATTAATTCTTTTCAATGAAACAATAAGCAACCTATCCAAAATATAGATTAACCCATTAATCAAATCTAGCTCTATATTTTTACCCATAATTTAGCTAAATCAAGTTTAGAAATACACAAAATATGATATCCTTCTCATGGTATCACATACAGAAAATGCGAAGAGTATTTTATCACATGATTCCTCCAATCTAAAAAGGGAAGCCATTATCATAGTCAGTTTTTAGGTCAATCACTTGGGTAGACGGGAACACATATCAAGACAACCTATAAAAAAACTAGTCACGTGAAACAAAATTAAGAACTTCTTTTCTGAGCAATTCAAATTTATATTTTTCTGAGTTCTTAGATGGGTTTCTATATATTTTCTTTATGCAAATGATTCTAATTTATACACATAATCAATAAACCATCTCTTACAAATTGAAAGTGTTTGTATTCAGCCGATTATTTCTATAATAGAATGCTTAGTATCAAGAGTTAAGTTTTTGAGTTGAAAGGGTCAACATTCGTAACTTTTTGGCTAAATTATTTAGATTACATGATGTGCTCCGCATTTTAATATTTTATCAGTATAACTAACAATATTTTGATAACAGAATGGAAAGGTGTTCCACTCTGCAGTCCGTTTTAATGTAGCATTGCTTGTTTGTTGTAGGATGTGTCAATTGAAGTAACTGCAGAGCTAAAAGGTAATCCTGATCTGATTATTGGAAATTACATTGATGGAAATTTAGTTTCATTTTTTATGGTGCACAAACAAGGAATTACTCAGGTTTTTTCCACTCACCATTGTGTTTTTTATATAAACAACTAGAAAAAGAATTATTTCATGAAATTTTGAATCTAAATATGTTGTCTATCATCTTTGTGTAACATAGTGCACGCTTGGGAGAATACCAACTACCAAGATTTAGACATATAATGGAGGAATTTTGAGGAAAAATACCACTTCTCTTGCTAGTTGATTGTAGATATAATTGTAATGACTAATGTAGATTTCATTATAACTAGAAAATATCAAGAGATTGCAGGAAGGTCTAATGCTTTTCTTATTTAGAGATAATTTTTTTTACTCTTATTTATTTATTTGGTCTATCTCAGAGTTGGATTCTTGTTATAGACACTTTTGGACACTTCAACCCCAATCACAAATGTCCATAAACTAAGGGCTCCTAAGTCCCTAAAAGTGTTGCTTCACTACCTAAAGGAACAAGGTCAACTGATTACATCATCTCCCACAGGTTCTCCACTGAAAACTGCTCATAAATGGTCAAAACTGGACCATATTGAAAGCTCAATATAGAGGGTGCGATGCATACCACCTTCCCAATGTACAGGGTGCGATGCATACTGATTTTCTCCTCTTTAGGGTGCGATGGTCAGGAATGGACAAATGGCAGGGACAAAAATGCGAGGTGGAAGATCATGGAATCTTCCAGAAGCTTCCCCTCTGACACTTGTCACTCCATGTTCAACCAAGGATGAGTAAGAGATCATCATTCTCCAAGTGGAAGTAGGAACTATCAGAGAGAGGACACTAATAAAGATCGCAAAAGATGACTCACCTCTGTGTAATCATCTATATATGGATCCCTCATCACAGAGATCCAGAGGCTGGAATTTTGTATCTTATAGAGAAGTTTTGTTGGTATTCTGGTGTACATTCACAGTGTTGGGTGATCTAGGTTTGTTTAAGGTGAAGAAGGGCTTCTTAGCTGGAGGATGATGCTGGGTCAGAGCACATGGTTGTAATCTTCTTGCTACTTTTCATCTGAATAAAGCTATTCTTATTTCCTTCCATATTCTTGTGTACTTGTTTATATATGCTTGTATATGGTTAATGCACATCTGATCCTGCATTATTTATGAATTTAGATCCTTGTTTCTTGCATAGTAGTATGTTGTTGTGATCCCATAGGTCCTTTTGAAGCTGAGCAGACAAAGAAGAAGCGGCAAAACTCTATCAAGAAGGAGAGGAAATCGAGCGCAAGACTCGGGTTGGCCCTCTTGGTTCTCCTGTCATCTATTTTCATAAAAGGAAACAATAGTAGACTTTTATTGTTTGTTTCTCAGATAGCCACCCATCTTAGTGGGAATAGCAGCATCCAAGTGGACACTATTCCCGTATAACAAAATGGTGAGTCCGCTGGGGAGCGACTAGCTTACTTGTTAGCCTATCTATCCTTGTTTATTTTATAAACATATAGACAGAGCCTGAAGTCATGCTAGCTAGCCTTCAAACTACATTTGTCATACAAATGCAAAGTAGATCAGTGCTGCTTCAATGAATCTCCGTGTTTTGTTTATGAATTAAACAATAGATCTGCAAGCAATCTAATTTCCCTGAGTGGTGGCTCTAGTAACCTCTTAGATCACCCCTGTGTTTTACATACATTGATCTTTACTTATTCAGCCTAAACAGTTGAACTAGATTGCAAAGTGTGAGTGAAATCTCGTTCAATGTCTCGCACTGCTACCATCACACTCTGCATTCAAGGCAGCCTGTATGCATCCCACTTCCCGAATGGAGTAGGTGCATTGCATACTGAGTTCACTGTGTAATAGGTGCGATGGTCAGGGAGGATTGACTTTGCCCTCTGACTGTGTATTTTTCTCACTGTTTTCAATCTTATTCAAGAGTTTTTTTGTCTGCAGTCAGTGTACTTCTGTGAAAATTCCCTTCTCTTGCACTATTCTACCTCCTTAGTGCAAAGAACTATAAATGTTTTTTATGTATTGTGCATCGTTTTAGTTCTCTTTTGCAAAAAGTAGCATAGTCGAACTGTCGTCTCTAGATCTGAAAGTGTCATAGCTGTCGTTTTCAGTTTTAGAAAGCAATTCCATTGTTTTATATAGTCGATTATACAGTTACTATTTCATAGGATTTGAATTACTAGTTTTAAAGTGTCGAAAATCAATTTCCATTTCAAAATCGCAAAGTGTCTCTCTTGTTTTCACTTTGTTTTGAAAAAGAATTTTGTTGAGTACAGTCGCTTTAAAAGTAATTCAGTTTTTCACATAGCTTTCTTAATGTCATTCACACATTAAGATAGTTGAAAACAAATACATGCATGTGCATTTTCATTTTGAATGCTTCGCTTGATTTAGGACTGTGCATTTTAGCGTGTGCTATGTGCTCTGTGAAGAAAATATGCTTGACTTTCTTCCCTTTAGTAGCTAGGATTTTCATTGCTGAAAGAAGATAAAACATTTATTTATCATCTTAGACTGCATTTAGGAATTATACATACATCACATAGTGAACCTGAAAGGCAAATTGTTACACAAGATCAACTTAAAATAAATCCAATGAATCTAACAACGCTTTGGAACTTAACGCACAACATCTAGAGGTCTAGGCTAGAGACGTATTTTGGCGTCATAAAACCTGGTAACTGTTGCTTTCAGTGTTGGTTTGGTGATTCCTCCACTCTGAAATAGCAAGTTCCTGTACAGACTTGTGCTCCCACGTATCGTCGTGTATATATTGGGAGACCATAATAGGCTGCATCCTTTATCCTTAGGAAGCCATGTCTACCACCCTATCGATTGTAATGCATCGAACAAAGCATTCAGGAAGATTGACTGCCGTACCGTAAAAATTATTCTCCAGTTTTACGATTGGTTTGGTAATCCTCTCTGCCTAGATCTCCAGAGAAGTCCATTTTTCTCCTTTTTAGATTCCTTAAAGGAAAAGGTCCTCTGAGCGCTTGTCACTTCAAGCTCAATAAAAATCGAAGGCGACTAGAGTCATCTTTTTTTTTTCTCGAATCTTTAAAATTGAAAAAACAAGTTGTGTCCAAGCGTCTAAAAAATTATTTTAATCGAAATAAAATCACGAATTCCCCTGTTGATCTTCAGGTTGAGAAAATGGAGTCTACCAACCAAGGATTTCCCCGTGAAGGAAATCCTAGTCCCTCCTCCTCTTGGGGAGATGTTGGTCCACCCCATATCGCCACTTTGTCACTTCCAGGATTGACAATTGGTTTGCCGGTCTGGCTCTTCTCTACCTCTGTCATTCAGAAACCCATAATTCCTGAACAGTCTAATCAGTAAATAGACGACACTAGAGTTTCCTCCCAACCTTCTACTTCGTCTGATTCTCCCTCTCCTCCTTCTTCTTCGCTTGATAAAGCCGATAAGGCTAAAATTCAAGTAACTGAGAAGAAGAAGAAGCAGAAAGAGAAAAAGGAAAAGAAGAAAAAAGAACCAAAATCGAAAGGGAGCAACCAAGTATCATCTAGCAAAAGTTCACACACCGCACAGTCAAAACCTAAATATCCTTATGTCATTTGCAATGGAGACCACTATCACCGACATTGTCCCTACATCCCTTGGATCTTAAGGGACTGGTCTCCTCGTTTGTACAATCCGGTAGCATCAACCTCTGGCGATCAAGTTGAATGCTCACCATCAACCAGTGAAAGTGAAGCACATTAACAAAGAAAGAATCCTAAACTTCCTTGTAATTTATGTGAAGGTGATCACGTCATCCACCATTATCCCTTCCTTGAAGATGATAAAAGATTTTTGAATAATCGTCTGGTTTCACCGCTATGACTTCCTCCTGGATATCAAAAAACCTTGTCGAGCCACCCACCGGTTGAAAATCTGGCTGGCCCATCCTTGTGGTCATCTGAAGCATCTATCATTGAAAATGAACCCTCTGAATCTGTACCAGATGAAATTAAAAGGGTCGATACGACAGTTGACCCAGTCTTGCCTTCAGAGTGTTCATCTTCGAATGATACTGTCACTGAAAAAAAAGAGAATGACACCGTTCAAATTATTTTCATCAACACCGACTCTAATGAGCTTGGGGGAAGTCCTCTCATTCCTTAACCATAGGAAGGAAGTTCATCAGAGTCATATCCGGCCGTCTATTTGGTCCCTCCACCAAGCAACCTAGTTGTTTCCTTCGACTGGAATCTACTACACAGACCTCGTTTACCAGCCAGTGTACCATTCAGAATCATTGTACAAGATTATAGAATGGTCACGGTTGGTACCATCATTGGTGAAGGGGCTTCTGTGAGTATCCTTTCCTCAACTTCTTGGAAAGCGCTTGGTTCGCCATCGCTTTTTCCTGAAATGAGAAATCTAACAACCTTTGACAAGGGAACTAGTTGACCTTTAGGGATCATTCCAAATGTGCCCATTACTTTGAGAAGGAAAAATGTTCATGTGAACGTTATGGTAGTTCAAGGACCTTTAAATTATAATCTACTCCTTGGATGCGACTATATTTATTGCATTGGAGCCATCGTCTCCTCACTCTTTAGAGTAATGTGTCTTCCGCACGAAGGCAGAATGGTCAAGCTCGTGGACCAAATGTCATTCCCCAGATCACACATCGCAAATAGTCAAATGTCATCCCTAAATGGTATTTTCATGCAAGAAATGTCTCATCGATCTCCAGTCCGTCCACCTGATGAGTGCGAGTAATTTAGGAAGATGTGACTGAAACCCAGGGGGCATGCACCCTGGTCTGTTTCGGCAGGAAAACCTTGGGTATAGAGTGGATTTCCGCGAGGGATATATGACTAGTCTGACACCCGTCCTCATAGGAATGGGATTGGACTGGAATAAGATACCTTCGTTAAGGCTATGCTGAGTGGCATGCGGTCGTACCGCTGCTCTTTGTCTATCTTGGTAGACATCACCAAGGAAGCTTTCTTCCTGCTACGTGGATGGAACTTTCTTGGTAACTTCGAAATTTTTCGCTATACTTGGGGGCATGCAAACCTTTCCGCATGCAAGTGAAGAGTGACTATTTATTTTTTAAATTTTTAGGACTTCTAACCCTTTAAACCCGTAAGGCTAGTTGTTTCCTAACTTGCATAAAGAAAGGATTCGGGGCAGAGCTTCAAAAGGTGCAAGCTCTATAAAAAATGGCATCCTGAATGAGACATTTCTTATCATACGATTGGCGAGCAATGTTGTCGCAGATTTCAAGCTTGTTAAAAAATAAACTCTCCATGAGCCATTTTAGCACATAGTTCGAGCTCGTTAAAAAATAAACATAATTCTTGAGCAAGTGTTTCCCCCAGCGTTTAATCTCATTAAAAAGTGAGCCAGTAAATAACCATTGTGAATGCATTATTGCCAGCTTTCGAGCCTTGGTCATCTTTTCGCCATCACCTCCACTCTATTTTTAGCCGATCATTCACCCCCATATGATTGTTTACCCCTTTAAGGAACATCTGCGAAGAGTGATTCTGCTAGCCATCCTTGTAACACTGCTGTGATTGGAAAATTCCAAATCTTACCTAGAATCAGCTGCTACCCGAAACCATCACTCGTTCCTCGAAAACGAGTCTTCTTTAAGCTCTTTTCACCTGACTCGTAAAATATGAAAAGATTGCCGAGCGATTGGCCTCTCTGGCTCGTTAAAAGGCATTGGAAGTGCCATCCCTCCTCTAGATTTTAATCTTTTTGGACCTGAGGGATTATTACATAAAAAGATCGAGCTCTTGTCTTGTTCGGCTCGTTAAAACTATCAAAAATTCATCCCTTTCATATTATTTTACGCTTTTTTGGACTTAAGGGATTATACAACGAAAAAGAATCTTTGAAGTCTTCTTTCTGTTTCTTTAAGACTCTATAAAATTGAAAGAGACCGAGTTATCTTTGTCGTCAAACTCGTTAAAACCAAATAGCGACAAACTCATCCAACATGATGAGAACGAGTTTCACTGTCGCTAGATTCGCTAAAATATAGCGAAAGGTTCGCCCGAAGGGAAGATTATAGAACAAGCATATGTTATCCTCCTCAAGCTTGATGAAAATAAAGAGGTATTGGTCAGCAATGACTAGGGAAAATTGGGAAGAAAACAAGAAGAAGCTTTATTGGTAGTAAGTCGCTCTTGAACATGACACTTTCCTTCTGCATCCATGCCCGGTTGGGTTGTTCCGTTCACTAGTCATCACCATTGGTCCATCACACCATCCATCTTTGGGGTTAATGCTAACAATCCATCATCAGTGTCGTCGATATGTTCAAGAGAAGTCATTCAGACAATTCACCTGTGTCTCACCCCCTGTAATAGATTCATGCTTCATTCCTCCATGACCGCCACCCTGAACCCTGTATCGTTAGTTTGTTTTCACCTCCAAAATCATTTTCTTCGTTCCGTGTCATTGATGTGGGATTCATTTAAGGGCCTCCTACGACGGGCCACTTCTTGTCGACATCAACTCATTATCCAAGAAGTTGACTTAGGAACAACCCTTTCAGTACTTTGAAGCTTGCATGCCTCAATGGCAAGTTTCTCACTTTCGGCGATAGGTTTGCATCAATGGCCTTCGACCAAGAGATTTTACGTGGTGTTCGATGCCAAGTCCCTTTTCACA
This sequence comes from Pinus taeda, assembly GCA_000404065.3. Taxonomy (NCBI): domain Eukaryota; kingdom Viridiplantae; phylum Streptophyta; class Pinopsida; order Pinales; family Pinaceae; genus Pinus; species Pinus taeda. Next base: position 198,278 of record APFE030054425.1, read on the forward strand.
CCACGTGAATTGTACTGTAGTACCTTGAGGGTCATTGTCATTATTGCTGATTCCTCTCGTGCCTGTTAATAGCTGACATCATTGGCTGGTAATCAGGCGATGTCTTTCCATGTTCGACTCCAGAACATTTTTCGCATGGATCGACTTGTACTCCGAGTGAAGATTGAATGAGTTTCGAAGGCCCCGGATCTAATTTCATCCATCCGGGCTCCGATATATTCAGGAATATAAAAACATCCAGTGTACATCATTGCTGAACAAACGATCATCCAAATCAAAGGATGATGTGTCCATATCATTAGTCTGTCACGCAGACGATCGTCTGTCCTATGTACATGAAAAGTGAATTTATAAAGCTGAGCATGGGAATGCCCGCCTTAGCTATATCATGAAAAAATGTTGTCAAAATAATGTATTGTATTGTATCTTATTACAGGTCGCCTCCCAGCTTGGAAAACTTCGGATCCTCATAGTAAAACATTTCACCCGACATCAAAAAAGATTAACGACCTCATGCTTTAGGGGGCAACTGTTATAGAAATTTTTGGGTCACAAATGTCTATAAACTGAGGGCTCCTAAGTCCCTAAAAGTGTTGCTTCACTGCCTAAAGGAACAAGGTCAACTAGGTACATCATCTCCCAGAAGTTCTCCACTAAAAACTGCTCATAAATGGTCAAAACTAGACCATACTGAAATCTCAATGCAGAGGGTGCGATGCATATCACCTTCCCAATGTACAGGGTGCGATGCATACTGATTTTCTCCTCTGTAGGGTGCGATGGTCGGTAATGGACAAATGGCAGGGACAAAAATTCGAGGTGGAAGATCATGGAATTTTCCAGAAGCTTCCCCTCTAATACTTGCCACTCCATGTTCGACCAGGGATGAGTAATAGATCATCATTCTCCAAGTGGAAGTAGGAAGTATCAGAGAGAGGAGACTAATCAAGATCCCAAAATATGACTCACCTCTCTATAATCATCTATATATGGATCCTTCATCACAGAGATCCAGAGGCTGGAAATTTTGTATCTTATAGAGAAGTGTTGTTGGTATTCTGGTGTACATTCACAGTGTTGGGTGATCTATCTTTGCTTGAGGTGAAGAAGGGCTTCTTAGCTGGAGGATGATGCTGGGTCAGAGCACATGGTTGTAATCTTCTTGCTACTTTTCATCTTAATAAAGCTATTCTTGTTTCCTTCCATATTCTTGTGTACTTGTTTATATATGCTTGTATATGGTTAATGCACATCTGATCCTGCATTATTTATGAATTTAGATCCTTGTTTCTTGGATAGTAGTATGTTGCTGTAATCCCACAAGTCCTTTTGAAGCTGAGAAGACAAAGAAGAAGCGACTAAACTCTATCAAGAAGGAGATGAAATCGAGTGCAAGACTCAGGTTGGCCCTCTTGGTTCTCCTCTCATCTATTTTCATAAAAGGAATCAATAGTAGACTTTGATTGTTTGTTTCTAAGATAGCCACCCATCTTAGTGGCAATAGTAGCATCCGAGTGGACACTATTCCCGTATAACAATTCTGAAACTACGAGAGCTAAAAACATGAATAGGCCTTTTATTTTATCTTATTTTGAACAAAGCCACTCTTTTAGTACTTACATATAAATATACAAATTTTTTGTTGCAGTAACGATACTCTTGGACAGTATGAAAGTCACATTTCTTTCACCCTACCTAGTGTCTACCATGTGGTTAATGGAATTGATGTTTTTGATCTAAAATTCAACATTGTTTCACATCGAGAAGACTTGCATATTTATTTCCCTGAGAAAGAAAATTAGTGCCTCCTTACTGCTTTACATGATTTAATTGCGGAACACTTGTTTAATTCTAAAGAAACAGTTGAACATATATAAGTTATATTCTCCATGACAATTCTTTTTCATTCTATTTTTGACGTTGTTTGTTTAGTAATGTATGCGAGTGTTAGGCTTTACTTAATGTCGGGAAATGGTAATCTTGATGGGTTACCTATCTCTAGAAAGTTGAAAATGCTTATTTTTTGGCCAAATTATGAAAATTCATTTATCAATTTCATTTGGACACCATTTACTTCTTACTGATTTATTCAAAAAAATTGCATGTTTTGAAATAATTGCTTTGGCTATGTTTTCAGGTATGCCTTGAATGATCCTAAAAAAGCCATTGTATTTTGTATGGAAAGTCTTAACCAAGTGAAAAATATGATATGATTGGTTGAATAGTTTGTATAGAACAAATTCGTGAGGGAGTTGGTTAACCTTGTTATTGTTGTTGGTGATATTGACTCATCAAAGTCTAAAGATAGAAGAAGTTGCCAAAATTGAAAAGATACATAGAATTATGAAAGAGTGTACTCTGAATGACCCGTTTTGATGGATATGTGCACAAAATAATAGAGTACATAATGGTGAGTTGTACCACTACATTTGTGACACAAGAGATGCATTTATGGAGGTTAGACGTTTCCCTTGTCAAATGTTAGTTATGTTTGATGAGGGATCCATAACTAAATTTAAAGAGAGACTTGGTATGTCCCACTAGGTAAAGCTATAAATAAAAAATAAAAAAAAAAAATTGTTGAAGTCATACTCCCATAAAAATAAATATAAATAGTGTAAGTTAATGTAATAGTAATATATTTAAATATTATATATATATTAATATATTATTATTATATATATTATATATATTAATATATATATTATATAAATATATATATTATAATAATATATATTAATAGATAATAGATAGATAGATAGATAGATAGATAGAGCTCAAGGTGTATTAATTATCAAAATATTTATATTTTGGTTTTCTGTCCCTCCCCAAGTTTAATAAATCTAAGGTTAAGATGTATTTATGTTGTTAAATCATCCATGTAGCAATGAATTGAATTGATCCTTATCATTAACATCAACCTTTGTTTTACTGGTTATGTTTTTTCTAAGTAGACTCTCCCTATCATTCATTTTCTTCACAATAAGAGCTACCACAACCACTGAAACCATTTCAGTTATGTTTTGGAGCATTAGGAGTAGACTTTAGTGCATTTTCAGCAAGAGGATAATTATGGGAAGCAAAAAGAAGGTTTTGGGAAATGATTTATTTAGTAAATTTCTTCTCAAAATGGTGTTATTCATGTCCCTTAGGTAAAGTTCATGGATTTTGAAGGTGTTTTTTTTTCCATGTCTTTACTATTATTTTATCCATGTGGTTTGGATAGTGTTCCAACCACAATGTTCTTCCTTTAGGAGGGTTGTAGTTAGAACATTGTACAATACTGTTGAGTATAATAAACAATGTCATCCTTTAGTGGTCTATATAGTAGTGTTGATGGTACACTAGTATTTATGGAAAAGAGAGATATGGTGCTCTACATTACACTAGTGCTCTCTTTTTCATATATTGTCATAGGTCCCTAAATACAGACTCATTATTCTTTTTAGTTGGATAATAAAATGATGACAACTTTGTATTTTGTAGTGAAAATGATAATTATGTATTCGAGTTAAAACTTGAGCCCTTTAATGCATCATTTCCTTTCCCAACACAGCCATCTTCCATTGGTAATGGAGTTAAATTTTTTAATCAACATTTGTCTTCAAGACTATTTCATGATAAAGAAAGTATCAACCATTATTGTATCTCCTTCTAGCACACAAATACCACATTCATGTCATTTTTCTTTCCTTGGTTAATATATTTCACCATTGTGTTTGATGATTGATTCATATTCTTTTGTGCACAATAAATCTCTATCAAATAATAGAGAAGGATGGCCTAGCTATTTTAGAGACATATAATATGAATTAATTAAAATTCACAGATTCTACTCTTTCTATATCACTTAATTAGAGAAAAATATATATTCAAATACAAGCTCAACTCAAATCAAACTAAGCCTAATTATGAATATGTTTCTCTCTCCACTACCTTGTAATGTTATTTTTCTGAATTATACTTAAGTTTCACTGATAATAACCTAGATTTATATATTGGTTCTAGAACCAAATTGACATCATGGTAGACATACATATATCCCATGAAGTATGACGGAAAGATTATTAAAATAATTTCACCTTTAACTTAAGAACATGGTAGAGTAATTCCAAGGTGTGAATTTGTATTAGAGGCACTTTTTGTTTGTCTTTTTGGTTATAAAAGGGCTTTCTCTTGGTCTTATGTGACTTTCAATTTATCATTTCTAGCATGTTGAGAAATGGGAAAGAATAATGTGTGACATTTATCTTGCATAAATTTATGATAAATGAAATGATACAAAGTTTAACCAAGCTATAGTCTTCTTTGGTAAACTCAAAGGAATATGACAAAATGTTACCTAAGAATATGCCATATAAAAAGTTTGAACAAAACTAATATATGACTTTTTCTTTTGAAAATATGTTTTTTTTGTCTACCCAAGATATCAAAAAAATAAATATACTGATATTGTAGAAATTGTTTGAAGACCTCATTGAGGTGGATTTTTGTGATGTCGTACTTGATTGATACCTTCTCATGGCACTAAGGATTTAAATATGAAGTAATATGTTCATAAAAAAATAAGATTGAAACTTTATGCATATAAAGGATAAAAAACATGTTAGCCTTTCTTTGATTGTTACTTGACTTTGGTGTGGGAAGGTTATAGGAAATGAGATTAGAAAAAGGATGGGGACAAAATGCATAGCATGTCATGGATATGATTCATTTATTGATGGAGATCCCTCAAGCACCTAACCCATCAACTTCAGAAATATTTATAGTATCGAATCCTATGGTTTTTAATGTTGTAATTATTTCACCTTATTGTAAGTTTCTACAAGAACATGTTTTACTAATGCCAGACAAGACATTGATGGAAAAGTAAGAAATTTTTCTATAACTGGAATGTCCATCAATTTTTCTTTTAACTATGAAATTGAATATACCTCGTATGATATCAATTTAAATAACATCCAAAGCTTGAAGATGAAATTAGTACTACACAATATTGATTTAAATCCTTTTCATTGTTTTGTGTTAAACTATTTTCATGAATATTAGAAAAGTTTACTTTCCTTTTGTTATTTAAGCACGGGTTGTTTATACACTTGAAAAAGATCATGTGTTAGAGAATGAAATGTTTTTTGTGAATAAAATTAAAGGGATTATACATCGTACCTCACATGACTTATTTTCACAAGTTATATACATCCTTAGCTTTTTAGCATGTAACTTAGTTGGAATGCTTGTGCCTAAGATTTCCCTAAAGGTTAGTATTGTTGAATACTAATTTACTACAGTGTTCTTTTCTATGGTGATTGTTTATTTTATTTTTTTATACAGGTCATCTACCACATAGTGGCGAATATTTCCCAACTGAAGAAAACTTGTTTGAGTTTCTTGCTTTTCTCGGCGGAAATGGCATTGACATTGCTAATGTTGAGGTATATGTCATATAAATAATTTATAGTCTTCTTTATTTTATATTTTAGTGTTCATAATCTTTCGTGTCTTATACCTTTCATTCTATCTTTCGATTTCATAAGAGGAACTCATTATTGATGCTAAGAAACAAGAATTGAAGGAAAGGGAGAACATTAACACTCGAAAGACTAATGCAGAATGAAAGATAGAAGAGAATTGGTTTAGTGATAGCATTAAAGATAATATCCATCATGAGACACACACACAGACTAGTGGTCAAGTTTTCAAAGTTGACGAATTCACATGCAATGCCTTGGAAATATAATGATAGTTTTTTGAATTGATGAAACAATATTGCATGTGAAAGTTGTAGTCCAAGCAATATTAAGTTGGAAACTAATATTGTGATAGTTGACATTTCATAGAATATAATTTGTGGCTGAAATTATGTATAGTTGTACTTGATATTATTTAGTATTGTAATTAACATATGTAACTTTGCTTTTTCATATTAGATCAGCATGCACATTGTATGACATTTTTTTAGTTTAGTGGCTAAATCATACTAACTAATTTATGTTGCTTAATAATGAACACATAAAATCAATCTAAAACTATGATATTATAGTTTATATTTATAAATGATGAACACACATAAAATGAATATACAACTAAATTAGTTGTTTATATAATGAATAAGAACCTAACAAAAAATGATAAATGACTAATGTAAATGATAAATTTGTGATTACATATGATGACTAAAATTTTCATATATATGATTATCGGTAGCTAATTTACAGTATGTTATAACACGAGGAAGATTTCTTCATATTTATGTGGTGATCAATTGGTTTCAAATGATTATTAAAATTTTCATATATATGACTATTAGTAGCTAATTTACAATATCTTATAACACAACCAACATTTTGGTCATATTTCTTTGGTCATTAATTGGTTTTCACAAGTGACCATATATTATTAGAATTCATTGTGTATTTGGTCATTAATTGTGGCAATTATATTGTCATTAATTGTGCCAATTAATGACTAAATTAATGAATAAATTAATGGCCAAATTTACGAATAAATATATTACTAGACCATAAAATTAAGACAACCAATTAATGAATAAGCTAAAAATAACTAAAAGTTGACCGCGTTATAAGATATTGTAAATGAACTACTATTCGTCATAGATGAAAATTGGTCATCTATATGCAAAATTTGGTCACGTTTTTAGTAACTAGTTAGTCATTTTCTACTAGTCATGCCTTGATTTTTGACTAGTCTGCAAGGTAAACTTCTACATCAACATTGTTAGTGAATTATTTAGATAAATATCTTCTAAAATTCGTGTGGAAAGTTTCTTATGAATCAAGCAACCATGCATCTTTCAAAGAAGCAAGTGAAGCATTAAATAAGTCTCTAGTTACTCCAATGTTGCAATGTGCCACAACATAATGACTCATCTCGGGTGCTTTACCTTTCCCTTTATCTAATGATTTCCCTTTCTCTTCATCCCTTTACTATCTAATACTATGCCATTAGAGCTTACCTGGAGAAGCGTTATGTCCATTTCTATTACACCGTATGCAATGAAGATCAAGCCTTTCTCATTGGAAATTTGTGACCCCCTGCCTCTATTTTTCCTCCTTCCTTGTCCTATTCGTCCACCTCTTCCTTTAGAAGAATCATATCCATGATTCTTATGTTTTTGTGCAAGGCTGAGGACTTCTATAGGACATTAAGGAATCTCCTTGTTCTTCCCAAATCATTTTTCTCTTTCAACAAACTTCTCCACAAGATAGTCAAAGGAAATCTTAGTAATTTTTCCACTAGCTTGTAATGACTCAAGATAATGGGAATAAGTTGGATATGATTCCTTGAAAATAGTTGTGAGAGGAACATCCATTTTAATAATAGTGGCTACTATATCATGCATAATGGCTCTTATATTAGAGTGATGAGCCTCATCATGGGGTAACTACGTGGACCTTAATACACCTCCTATCTTATTTAAATCAAATCTTCTCATAATTCCTTACATATTTTGATCATATTTTTCTTAATGAGATGAGTAAAAGTGAGATATTATGTCTAGTGGACTAATGTGCATTGATTGTAGGTTTTTGAGAGAAAAACATGGCAATTTTGGCTAATTAGGGGTAGAAACTAGAATGAGTCAAGGAGAAGAGATTGTAGGAGGTAGATCCTCCCCATTTAATCCTCACTCATTTGAATATTCCTCCATCAAATCACACTAGCTTGAAGTTTCATGTAGCCAAGACATGAAGATGAAAAGACAACAGAGCTAGTGAGAGTTAAAAAGCTAGTTCATCTTGAGTTTGGGAGCTAAGCCTCCCTATATTTAAGTAAGTCGTTGGAGACTTCAGTTGTATAAATAAGGAGGTCTAGAGCCTCATTAGGATTTGAAATTTTGATATAAAATCACTAAGCAATTTTCAATTTCAAGACTTGTGGAAGACATTGTTATGTAATTTTCTGATTTGATAACAAGAATGAACATTTCCTTGGTCTAGCACTACATTGAATCGGAGGGCTGAAGCTTTTGGGTTCGGGCGAAACCCTAGAAGAAAAGGATCCTCCTCTTGTATTTATAAGATAATTTAGTTGACAGATTAATAGTTGAATTGTTGTTAGCATTATTTCATTGTAAGTAGTTGTGGATTTGATTAGTTTGCTTCCATTTGTGCATTACTTCAGCAGTAGCTTAGGAAGATAAAGGAATATCAAAAAGTTGTTAGTATGGGGATTTCGCCTCACTCCTCTCTTTAGGAACAATGTTTTGAGGAAATAAATCTTATACAACCCCAAAAAGACAACATTCTCATTTCTAATGAAATTTAGGGTTTTCTGTTACCTAGGTGAGCATTTTACTAGTTTTCAAGAATAGGATTTAAGTGTCATTTTTGATATCTTCATCCTTGCATTAGATATCATAAAGGTTTCACATTATTCTACAAGTTTTCCCATGCATTGAATAGGAAAATAGATAATAAAATTATGTTTTTATTTAGTTAATTGAAGACCTTCTTCTTTACATGGTTTATTGATAAATATGAATGATTGATGCAGTGCAGGAGTTTCAACAGTCCATATACATTTCATGACTAACAACCCCATCCTAACCTCATCCATCCATCATCACTTTTTCCACTAAATCCTTCACTGAATTCATCATTCCATAAAAATACTTCTCCAAGCTTCTTGAGAAAATCCAACCATCTCACAAAATCTATTTTGAGCTCTAATGGAGTCCTAGCCACTCCTTTACCTCATTTCTCTCATCATTCACCTTCCCTAAGCCTTACATCACCTTCCAAATCCCTTCTCTTGCTCACGGTTGTATGTTGTAGGAATATAGGGGATCCTATAGGAGCATTAGAAAATCATTTAGGAGGCATTAGGACATCTTTTAGGTTGACCTATAGTGCCCTTTTTTGAGGTCGAATTATGGAAAAAGTACCTAGGAAGTTAGGAGAAGATCCTTGCTTTCCTCCCAAGCCATATAAGCATTCACCATCTTCCCTAATCCACCTACCACATCACCAAGAGAAGTTATCATTCACATTTTCACACAAAAAAGACAAAAAGGAAAAAAGAGTTATTTTGTTCATTTACATGCACAGTAGTAGAATGTTTGGATTTTTCAAATTGCATGCCTAGGATAGTAGGATTCCACATATGTTAATTTAGAATTATTTCTAATCAAAGCCTCTTAATAGCTAGTTAGATGAATAGTTTTTTTAAGAATTTGATTTCATTCTTTTCATTACTATAGTAGACAAGATTTCCTTTAGTGAAAATTTCCCTTTTTCTCATTGGTAATAAAGCTTCATCTGAATCAATAGAAGGCTTGTTTGAGAAACCATAGTGTTCTATCACCATCTTATCAGTGACAAGGAGTGGACCCATTGCATCTACTTTTGTATGCAACACTATCACCTCCAAGCCTGTATGAACCCCAGGTTGATAAAGTAAATTTGGTAGCCCCAAGAGTTGTAGCATTCTTGCTGCAATACTAGTGTTGATCACTTTTTGGCGTCATTGTCACGGAGTTATCTGAGTAATACTTTTTCTTTGATTCTTCCATTTCTTATCTCTAACATTTTTCTATTAGATTCATTATACAAAATTAATTGTAAGTTAGTTTTCTTTCTTTTCCATTCTACAATTGAGTTTTCATTCAAGCAGTTAGTTTCCATTCAATTTTTTATTTCAATTCTGCAATTTGTCTCAAAACTTGAAAAAAATCACAAAACAAAACCAAAACATTTCTTTCATGCCTTGTAGTAATAGGGATAACTTAGGAAAATTTCTACCAAATACCCCCACCACTTCAAATAGCCAACCTTCCCTCTTCTTCAGTAGTTGTGAATTGGAGGACCCCTTAGGTGAACAACCAGAGATATTTGAAGAGCTTACAAGGGGAGAAGAAGAAGGAGAACCCATTCCAACTCACCTAATCGCTGAAAATAGAAATGACAGGAGAGAAAGTATTGAGGGTGCCTTTCCAATAAGAGAAACTAATGGGACTACCAAGATGAAAAACATAAGTCCCTATGCTCTTCCTCATTTCCATGACTAGAACTTATAAGATCCAGACACTTTCTTGTTTGAGTTTGTTGTCATATGAAAAACTTATGATTACACCATTAATGAGAAGAAGTTGAAACTATTCCCATCCACTCTCAAGGAAGCAGCTCTGCACTGGTTCATTGGTTTACCTGGGGATAACATAACAACCTAGGCTTAGATGCAGCAACCCTTCAACAACAAGTATCAGGACTATTACAAGTCCAAGGACACTAAAGAAAAAAAAATAGGATGACCTTGGGGCATGATGAATCCCTAGAGGATCATGAAGAAAGATTCCATCTTAGTTACAACAGGGCCAGGTGCACACTTGATCCTGAGTCACTCAAGCTAGTCCTAGTGAGAGGGGTAAAGGAAGATCTTCTAGATACCCTAAATTTGCTAGCAATAGAGGACATCTACCAGCTACCCTACGAAGATATGAAGACTCTCTTTAGGAACCATTTTAGGACATCTGGGAAAAAGGGTAGGTGTATTCAACCAATGGCCAACCCATCCTCTTCAAATACATTCATCAAATTTGAAATTGGAAATATGTTGGAATATGTCAAGAGTGAACTATTGCAAACCCTTGCACTACATATGGACATTATGCACATCGAGAGAAAGTAGGATGAATCAAAGAGAGCCTTAGCCATTTTCTGCCATAGATGTGTTGGCATTATGATGCATGTGTTGTACTTGATGGCAACCCTCTCATAGAAGATCATCTCGCTTATATACATTCAGATGAATCTACAGAAGAGATATCAAGATGTGACATAATACATAGTTGCGGGACAGCTCAAAGGAATAAAATGGCAAGTTCTTAGCAAGCTTTGCCATCAAGTCCAAAGGGGGAGATTGTTGGGATTATGGCTAAAGTGTTGTCCTTGATGGCAACCCATTCAGGTGATGGATCACTGTACAACAGGACAGTAGCAGAGATTGATGATCAGCTCTCAAATATTGAAGAAAATAAGGAGTACGCAAGCATGTCTTATATAAAGTGCGTACATACCCGCAGGTTACCCATTCATGGGGTGCGTACCCCCAGTGCACACATTCCAAGGAAATAAAGCGCGCACACGTGGGGTTCCTTATGTTTTACCGTTGGTATTTAGCCGACGGTATTGTGTTATCATGGTTTTGGCCCGTGGTATTGTTTTATTTTATTATTATTATTGAGCCCCATGATCCTTGATTTGAGGAAGAGCTTGCCTATATAAAGCAAAGGAGATCATTTGGCTTAGGTATGCTTTTGGTTGAATATCTTAAGAAGCTAGATCTGAAATTCTAGTGATGGGTTATGAGAGATAGCTAGATCTAAATTAAGGAGAAACATGAGAACTACAAGTTGGATCTACTAATGAGTTGATATCTCCTCAACGCATGTTCAAATCAGTAGATCTGATAGTCTAGGTTATTCTTGAAGTCTCGAAATTATCTATACCCAGAGGTACGCAGGTCCAGTGAAAGAAAAGTGCGGAGATACGCAGGCACAGAAGCATTGCAGGTGCACAGATACGCAGAACCAGAAGCTCTGCAGATGCGAAGGGGCGCAGGCAGTTCATTGGACACAGAGCGCACATACGCAGGAAGTCTGTGAGGCATAGTGCACACGTACGCAGGGAAGCAGTTGGATACAGTGCGTACCTATACGCAGCTGTTATATGGGTGAAGCCGCGTACTTCTCTTGAAGTCTATTTAGCTGTACATGTTTATCATTGTTGTGATCTGGGTTTTGAAGTAATGTCTGATGTCTGATATAATGTGCGGATAACAGCAGTCTGAGAGGTGATTGATTAAATGTTTGTACATTGATGGATGAATGGATCAGGTTCTTAATAGCTCATCTTTATGTGATCTAATTGACTAGATCTGGTTGATGACTCACTTGTATATGTATTGATCTAGTGCTTGGGTAATTCATAAGGTTGGTTGATTATGAGCTTCAATGTGGTTATTGGGTCCAGTATGAAAATTGGATGAAACGTGGCCTTTCAGATTATGTGTTGTGCTTCAGTGTATCCAGTATGAAAATTGATGAAACGTG
>APFE030054425.1:215842-233519 GCA_000404065.3 Pinus taeda
TAGTCCTTGGAATTTGAACCTATGGAGAAAAGTTTATTTCATGGGGGAAAACTTACCTTTGGTCCATGGTAGTTAGTGCTTGGAATTTGAACCTATGGTTTTTGGACCATGGCATCTCGACAGACGTGTTATCCCTAGTATTGAGTTGATGGTATTGGTTTGTTATGGTTTTGGCCCATGGTATTGTTTTATTTTATTATTATTATTGAGCCCCATGATCCATGATTTGAGGAAGAGCTTGCCTATATAAAGCACAGGAGATCATTTGGCTTAGGCATGCTTTCGGGTTGAATATCTTAAGATCTGAAATATTGGGTTATTGTTTCAAAAGCTCGATCTATATGAAAGTGAAGTGGAAAGCGAATCTGTGAAGGGTGATCTCTCGAGCGTTGCAGCTGCAAAAGTGAGGAAGCGCCGCAGGAGACGCCGCAGAAGGTGTTCTGGGTTTAGTTTTCTGTTATTGTGGATCTGGTTATCTGGGTGACTTACTCGTACTTGATGATCATTTGATGTTTATGGATCCAGTATGAAAATTGGATGAAACGTGGCCTTTCAGATTATGTGTTGTGCTTCAGTGTATCCAGTATGAAAATTGATTAAACGTGGTACCTGGAGGAGAGAAGATTGTAGGCCAGCGCCTACGTACTAGTACTTAAGCTAGTACAAAAGCAAAGGGGAATCTTTGGAGCATTGTAGCAGGTAGCAGCCTGCGTACTAGTAAATGGATCGGCTAGTACAAGAGGAAAAGGGGGTGTAGCTCCCCGTACTGGTATAAGACTGCACCAGTACAAATATTGTAAAAGGATTTCTTATTAAGAAGAAGATTGAGATTACTTGCAGCAGGTGGTTTTCTCCCGCATTGGGTTTCCACCTTATATCATGGTGTTCATGTGTGTGCCTTATGTGTGATGATCTATTCTATGTTACTGCATCTGTTAACTGATAATATGGTTGATAATGTTCTAATGCACTCATTGAAGATCAATTAACTTAATCATAAGAAGTTGTGGAAGTAGCATATATGAATTGGTTATGGAAATGAAAAAGTTTTATTAATGTGATAATACTGATTCACCCCCCCCCCTCTTAGTATTATTTCCAACAAGATGCACAAGGAGACACCCTAGGAATGAATGTCCATTGAATCTAATTGAAATATTGTTAGACTATGAAGAAAACCACTCCACAAACAAGTGCCCTTCTCTACCTAAACTAAAATTTGTGTATCAAGGAACTGAAGGGGTGAATCAATATCTCTGCTAAATAAATTAAAGGAAGCCTCATGGGCCTCGGCCAATCTAGCAGGGTATGCAAGGGTCATCCCATGCATATTACAACCATAACCAGAACACATCCATTCCCTCTTAGCCCCCCCCTTCTCATCCCTCTTGGTCTACAACTCCTCCTTCCTCTTTTTTCTCTCATTACCATTCCCAATGACGAGCCAATCATTTAAGCAATATGTTCCACCACAGCGTCAGTGGAATGCACTACCTCAGGGGTGGAGGTGCCATACAATAATGCTCGAGCTTTATTGCCTCACCTCGTACTCAACCACATCTTTTACACCCTGCTCCACCTAAACAAACTCAGATTCCTACCCAGCCAAATCTGAACCTAAACAACAGACAAACACATGAAGTGTACAGTGGAGAGACATCCTACCTTGCTTATGTTGTGGAGATTCAGGAAATAAACCTTAGATCTAAGAGAGTATTCTCGGACAACCAACCTCCACCTCCACCTAGGGAGAGTGACGAGTAAAGAGAGGAAAGCATGCCTAAAGTAAATATATCACCCTTTCTTGAGACATTAACTCATTGAGTCTAGCCTACACCATAAGAGAATGAACTTCCGAGTGAATTGAAAAATCTATGTGTTAAAATTCCACTTCTGCAAGCCATCAAGGATGTACCTATTTACAACAATTTTATTAAAGAGAAGTGTGTCAAACATTTAGGGAGGCGAAAAAGAGACAACCCTACGATTAATGTCATTGTACAACTCTCTGACTTAATTTAGGGTAGGTAATTTTCCCAAAGTATTTGGACCCTAGAAGGCCTATAGTAGATGTGCACATCAATGGCACCATTTTCCCACACACTTTGATCAATCTTAGTGCTTCCATTAATGTAATGACTAAGGACACCATGCTCAAACTTAATATCCAAGGTTCATTAAGAAATACTACGACAGTCTTGCAACTTATAGACTACTCCACAGTAACTCCTGAGGGGATTGTTGAGGATGTTATTATGTCCATTGACTCTTAGGAGTACCTTGTAGACTTCCTATCTCTCTAGCCTAAGACCAAGCTTACTAGTTATCCTCTCATCCATGGAAGGCCTTGATTAGCCACTGTCGATGCCTACATCAGCTACACGGTTGGAAATATTACTATAAAAAATGGGAATATGTCTAAACAGTTATTATTGTACCCTCTTTCTTAGCATTATCTAGAATATGGCTTACTCTTATGGGTAGAAGAGGAGGAAGAAGATGAAGTCTACTTATCCCAACTCTATACCTTAGAAACAACTATGGGAGGAGAACAACTAGATGAAGATGATTTGATTGAAATCGTACTCCAAAGTCCAACTCCCAACAACTTGTCCTTAGAGAAAGTAGTAAAGGAAATCAATAGAAGCAATCAGATTGATCTATTATTAGCTTATTCAAACCCTACCCACATCAAAACCATATAATTTGGCCCTGAGATAACTTTGAAAATCAACCCCTCTCTCTCTGTACACCAAGACGAAAAGTTGTGCAACATGCTAAGGGAACATCTGGATGCCTTTTCTTGGAGTTACAAGGAAATCAAGGGAGTGCACCCCTCAATTGTGTACTCACCACATTTATATCAATGAAGGTTGCAAACTAGTCCGAAAACCCTAAAGGAGAATGAATCTAGCTCTCATGGATATAGCCAAATAAGAACTACACAAACTGTTGGATTTAGGATTCATCTACCCTATCTCGGACTGTGAGTGGGTTCCCCTTTAGTGTTGGTACCAAAGAAAAGTGGGAAGTGGAGGATTTTTTCCGGTTAGAGAGAGTTAAACAAAGAAAGAAATAAGGACCATTTCCCTCTACCTTTCACTGATCAAGTGCTAGATGGCCTCGCAGGGAAAAATATTTTCTCTTTCCTATATGGGTTCAATGGGTACAATCAAATCTAGATCAGCCCAGAAGTCCAGGATAAAACCACCTTCACTTGTCCTTGGGGTAATTTAGCTTATAGGGTCCTTCCTTTTAGCCTATGTAATGTGCCTACCACTTTCTAGAGAGTAGTCATGAGTATCTTTGCTGAGCTAGTCCATGATGCAGTAGGACTTATACGGATGATTTTACACCATATGGGTGTGATTTCCAAGAGGCTTTGTCCAACTTCAGTAAGGTGTTGAACAAATGCATTGAAATGAACTTGTACCTTAGTCTAAAAAAATGTGAGTTCTTGAAGACTGGAGGGACTATTCTAGGTCTCTCAATATCGCAGAAATGATTATACATGGACCCAAATAAGATAGCCATCATCCAAAGGGTCCCACCTCCACAAAAACATAGGGATGTCAGAATTTTTCTAGGTTTAGCTAGATACTATCGGAGGTTCATAAAAGACTTTTACAAGTTATCTTCTCCTTTATATGTGTTATTGGGCAAAGATTCTGAACTTTTATGGTCAACAAAAAACCATCAAGAGGCCTTAGACACCCTGAAGGATAAGTTGACCATTGCACTTATTCTCCAAGGCCCAAATTGGGCTCTTCCTTTCCATATACATGATGATTCTTCTCACAAATCCATAGGAGTATCTCTAGGCCAGATAGATGACAAGTTACCTTATGCCATTTAGTTCAATAGTAAGAATTTGTGAAAGGCTAAACTGAACTACACAGTGACTGAAAAGGAGCTCCTATCTATTGTGCATTCAATGGACAAGTTTAGGCATTACATTATAGGTTACCAAAAATTTGTGCATAAAGACCATGATACAATTAGATACTTGATGAATAAAATTGATGTGAATGCCTGTATTATTAAATGGTTACTTTTATTACAACAGTTTGATCTAACTATTGTTGATAAGCCTAGCAAGGAGAATGTTGTTGTAGATTTTTTATGAATATTAACTTTGCCTGCATGGGAGGAAGGAATGGTTGATGATCAGCTATCGGATGAACACTTATTCGACATTTAAGTTCTCTCTCCATGGTTTGGTGACATAGAAAACTACTTGGTGTCTGCACAGTTTCCATTCAACTTGTCCTCTAAAGAGAAAAGAAAGACTGTGAGGAAGAGTGACCCATTCACATGGGTTGTGAGAACCTCTTCAAACTAGGTTCGGATCAAATTCTGAGAAGATGCGTCAGGGAGGAGGCAGTCTTTGACATCCTTCTAACTTGTTGTGATGGGTCTTGTGGAGGTAATTTTGCATCCAAGAGGATAGTATTCAAGGTGTTACAAATTGGCTATTACTAGCCCACTCTTCACTGGGATGTGAGGAGGTATACTAGTCAGTGTGATCAATGCCAAAGGATGGGAAAGCCTACTCCAAGGGATTAAATGACTCTACAACCTCAAGTTACTTTTGACCGATTTGAAAAGTAGGGCATGGATTTCATTGTACCCATTAACCCTCCATCCAGGAAGAAGCAGTACATCATTGTGTGCAACGACTATTTAACCAAGTTTTCTGAAACCAAGGCAATCAAGGCAACAATAGAGGAGAAAGTGGTTGAATTCTTAAGGGAAAATGTATTTTATAAGTTTGGGTAACCTATAGAACTGGTCACTGATCAAGGCGTCGATTTTACATCTCACATGATTGAAAATTTGTTAAACCAACACAAGATCAAGCATAGAACATCCACTCCTTACAACCTATAAGAAAATGGGAAAGTGGAGGTTACCAGCAGAGCGCTAGAGGGAATTCTCAGCAATGTGATCAGGAGCAATAAAAAACACTAGAAAGATAGATTAGTTGAGGCCACATGGGCCTACAATACCACCATGAGGACCACTATTGGATTCAGTCCTTATGAGTTGTTCTATGGGAAGAAGGCCCTGTTGTCCATTGAATTTGAGTACAACAAATTAAGAATGGCAGCAAAACTAGATCTAGATCTCACCAAGTCACAATAAGAGAGATTTCTCCAACTGAATGGGTTAGATGAGTTTAGAATGCAGGGCCTCCTACACACATAGGTGATGCAAGTTCAAAGAAAGATCTCACATGACAAGAACATAAAGGACAAACAATTTCAAGAAGGTGATTGGGCTTTGTCGTATGACTCCAAATACAACAATTTTAAAGGCAGGTTAAGGACTAGATGGTTAGGACCTTATGTCATATAGAAATCTCATGATAATGGCTTAGTGTAGATAAGAACCATTGATGCAGAGGTTATTCCTTTACTTGTCAATGGGAACAGATTGAATGTCTACAAGAAGCCCTTCTCAAAGCAGGAATTCATTAATGGAATTAGCAAGACAATGATGGTAGTGCGGCAAGTATTAGCTTCTTCCCCATCAAGTCACTAAAAAAAAGGAGAAAACAAAGAAATAGAAAAGAAAAAAAAAAAGAGAAAAAATAAAGAGACTCAAGTGAAAACCTCCATGAGGCACTTGAGTCCCACAGTTTGGTTGAAAACCTCTTGAGGTGGCCCAATGGTGTCAAAACAAAAGAAAGAGATAAAAATATCTTTGGGTGAAAACCTCTTTTCAGGCACCCAGGGAAAGAAGCTAGGATGAAAATATATTGGAGACAGACTAGTTGTTTCTCTTTCTTAAAGAGAAAAAAAAAAGATAAAAAAGGATCGAAAATAAAACTTTGAAAATGTTGTTTGCATGTTAGTAGGAGGAGGATAAAAATGATAAGAGAGGATCAAAATGACCTATACAGTTCATGTTCTCATTCCTCCATTCCATATCCTTCATCATCCCACAATTCCTCCCATTTATGGAGTCATCTAGCTCAGTTTCCAAGGGTTTTGTGTTTTCTACACAATTCCCTATAAACCTATAGGATTCCCTGAAAACCTACAGGATGATCCTGTTGGAATTAAAGTGGCTTGGGAATCCCAAGAAAAGAAACCTCGAAGCAAGTGGATGGCTTGATTGTGTCAAAAAAATAAAATTTTACTTCACCACCTCATCATCATGCCTCTCTCTGCCATGATTACCCCTACATTCATCCAAGAAGTCAGTTTAAAAAAAAATACAGCTTTCAAAAGAAAAAAACAAATAAAAGAGGATAAGAACAGAGAATAAGGGTACAACGCCTAAGGTTATACCTCTCATCCACCAATCCCTAGACCCCTTCTCTACCCATGACAACCCATCCTCATGCTCCAAAAGTGAAGGAATGAATAAAAATTTGGGGGAGAGCCAGCTATAGGAAATCCTCTATGAGATCCTTTAGCAACCTATCCCACAAAACAAAAGTCACAGGTTGCAGTCATCCTCAACATGGAAATCCAAATGTCAAAGAATGTACTCTTGAGCTTAGCACTAGTAGCAGGATCATTAACATAAACGTCCAGTACCTGCATAACAAAGAAAAAACATTAAAAGAGGACAATAAAAAAAAGAGAAAAACACATGCAACAAATACACAACAAGGACATCACTCTCCAGCAAGAAACATCAAGGCATCTTAGCACAAGTATGTTATCTCGCTTCAACTTTCTTGTTAGCATACTATCATAAAAAATGTAGATTTGTGAAAGAGTTGGTTTTATTAGCAAAAGGTGTCCAGTTAACTTGGCCACCTTCAGTCAGTCAACAAGGAGAATACATTTAGTTCATTACACACGTTGCAAGAGTAAAATCAAGAGAAAGAGGGATGAGGCCCAAAAGTGGTTATGTTATGAATATCTGAAGTGGGAGATGATTACGAGGAAGGGAGGAATGATGATGTGGTAGTGGGGCTAACGGTCCAAAAGTGGGAACTAGTACTTCAGTTTCTAGGACACCATCCCAATCAATCACCCATATGACAAAATAAATCACTAATTCACATCCATAGGAGGCATTCACAATCTCAAGGATACATCGAAGCTAGCTTTCTCTTAGCCCCTGAAGCAGTCTACAGGAAAGACAGTGAGTCTTTTTCAATGCAAGAGCACCTACAAGATCCTATAAGAAAACCTATAGGATCCTACATGATACAAAACAATCATCTACATGATTGGCAGTGAGAATTTTGGAAGTAAAAAACCAAAGGTTGGCTTCATTAGGCAGTGAAAAGGAAGTAGGAGTTATACTTTTCCACATTTTCCAAGATACAAAAATAGAAAAAAAACCTTCAATTGTGTTAAGAAGATTGCAGTTTGGGGGAATTGTATATAGACTTGTCATTTAAAATCTCTCACCCATTAGATTTTCGAATTAAACCCACACAAGCCTCCACATTCATCACATAAAATGATAGGAGGATTTAACAAGAGGGAACCCACTAACATAATGAGAATTCATCATCACCCTCCTGTAGTAGAGATATTCACAAGACAAATTGGATGGGTTTATTTGAATAAATTACGGGATATGATGATGAGGTGACCATAGACTTTGCTCTCTCACTCATACCACTAACTAGGACCCATGCCACTACTACGGTGAAATGCCTCTTAGCAGAACTCACCCCTGAACTCATAGGTAGAATCACCACACTTCCCTTAGGGTTGCCTTGGAGAAAGGAAGATAAGGGTAACAACCAAATTGCAGAGAAGAAATTCTTTTTGGAAGGAGAGGAGGAAACGAAGGACAAAAATGGTGTTAGAATAGAAAGTATGTCATATCCCTGGAATGAAATTAGCTACCACCTCATTAAGTATATGTCATGTGAAGCTAGGTAGAATGTGGTATATGGGTACCATTTTAGGCTTCTCCAAGAGTTGAGGTTTCGAATAGACACACCTCCTCAAAATAGAACGAGCATACCATACTTTGTTCTTCATTTAGTGATATATATGAGCATCAAGGTGCAGGAAGGAAAACATCAACATCTAGCCCATCATGGTCTAATAAAATTTATCCTAGAAGACGCCCTCTAAAACCTAATACTCCCTATTACATGGACAAATTTAAGAGATATGCAGACAGAGGGAGACATAAAATCCCTTGAACATGAAAAAATCCCAACTACTAGTGAAAGGGATGAAGAGGAAATAGAGAGGGATGAAGAAGAAACAGAGGAGGAAGAAGAGGAATAAAAGGAGGAGGAAAGTGATGAAGAGATAGAAGAGGATGATAAAGAAGAAATTGATGAATATATTGAGGAACTAGAGGGAGAAGAAGGAAAGGAAGACAATGATGAGAAGGAAAATGGAAAAGAGGAAATGAAAGACAAAGAATAACAATTCAAGGTAAAGAAGTGGAGGACTCAACCAAGGTATCTCCAGAACCCACTGAGAAAGAGGCAACATCTGCCCTCACTGCCCTAAGTACCCGTATTAAGCGAAAGGGGAAGAGGCAGAGAGAAACCACATTGTATTTTAGGACAAGAAAAAGTATAAGGATCAGGTAAGGAAAACCTCAAACGCCCACCAAAGTTCCTATTTTCATTGAAGACTGATCATAAAAGGAGGAAAATATAGTTCCTCTCATGAAAAATCAAGGAGAGGGATAATCAGGACAAGCCTCTCCCAAATCTCCCACCACTTATGTTAGGAGGCCTATCACAAGATCTACCTCATCCAAAGGAAAACGTTTCCTACAGGAGACACAGAGGGACCTATAGGAAGGCGAGGCCATCCTACAGGAAAATATGCTAAACCTATAGGAAACTTAGAAAATGGACAAAAAAGGGATCATGCAACAAGAGACAAAGAAGGAGGATCGAGAACTGAGGAAACCTAGCCCTCAACCCAACCTTGACTCTTACTATAGGTTCATTGAATGGAGTAGGGTCATTGCATAGAAATTTTCCATCCCCTTATTCTTTGAGCTTGACAAAGAAAGGGAAAGAACACATAGGTGGATGCAAATTGACAAATCTAAAGGAGTGGAGGATATAGGCCACATGGAGGAGAAAGTAAAGGAGTTGGCCAGAGAACTAAGCAACATAAGGGATAGAGAGGCAATGATAAAACCTCAGTTGGAAGTAAAGAATGCATGGCTGAAGGGATAGTTACAAGATAGAGAAAGTCAATTGGAATCCATGGCTAGTCTATCCTTAAATGTAATCTGGTGCAGGATGCTAACAAATTCCTATGCATTGTATCTTAAGGAATAGTGGCTACAGTTCCAAGTCAAGAATTTAAAATGAAGAGGCAGTATGCCCTTCCAAGTCTATAGACATGTTGGCTTGAGGGGTCCTGACCCAGGTTCATCGTTAGTTAGCCAAACAAATCCCTACACTACTAGCCCTTTTTGGGTTGTGTTATATTCTTTCCACAACTAACCTACGTAGTGAACCAGAGGGTTAGAAGGGGGGTGGAGCCCCTCCTTCATTGTGCCGATTACACAGTGGGGGTGTCGCAGGTTGGGCGGCAGGCCCCCCTGTCTGAGGAGTTTGAGGGGTGCGGGTAGCCACCCTCTATGGGGTCTCAAGCAACATCTCGGGAAAAAACATTTTGGACCCTATATTAGGTTGGGCGAACCTACCTATGGTTTTTGGTCCATGGTTTTGGATGTGATGGTTTTGATTCCATGCTATTGGATGCTTCGGCATGTATAAATATGTATTGTAACATTGAAAGGAATATAATGAAAAATCAAGCTGGTAGTCCCAGTTTTTGGGATCGAAGGGAAAATCTCTGTGTATATGTGTTTTATGTGTTATGCTCTTGGATTGTTTATTTTCTATCTTTTAGAATTTGTACAGGGTTAAAACCTACATATGGAATCAGAGTTATTTTCGCTTCAAGGGGATGCCTTTGTTGCTGAAGGGGTTTCGCTCAGGCCTGTGGTAGACCCTGTTCAGTGGGAGATCTACGAGATTGATTCTGGTGGTGAAAGAAGATGGCGAGCAGTGGAAAGACCGAGATCGAGAAATTTAATGGTCAGAGTTTTGAGTTGTGGAAACTCAAGATGGAAGATATCTTGGTGGATAAAGATCAATGGATCATGATAGATCTGGATACTAAACCAAAGAGAGTGCCCCATGAAGAATAGAAGAAGTTGGATTAGAAGGAAAAAAGCACAATATGATTGTGTGTCTCAGATTTAGTGTTGTTGAATGTATCAAGGGAAGCTACGGTGAGGGCTTTGTGGGACAAGTTAGGGACTATGTACCAATCTATGTCTCTGGTGAATAAATTCTTCTTATGGAAAAATTTGTATAAACCGAGGATGAAAGATGGAGACACAGCGAGAGAGCCTCTGAATGCAGTTATATTGTGGTAAGTTAGTTATCATCTGTTGATATTAAAATTTCAAATTAAGATAAGTGAATCAACTTCTTGTGTTCTCTACCAGATTGTTGAAGCCCCGAAAATCGAGTCGAAAACAAGGGGGATACCCATCCAGTCCGGACCTTGGTTGGCAGCTCCTTATCCATTTGGTATAGCGGGTCCGATAGGGGATAATGAGACCAGTTCCCAATCTAAGGGTGTGTGTGTGTGTGTAGAGTTGAATGATGCTGATCTAAGAGTACTTAAAGCTAATTTAATTCAGATTCTTAAACTAACTCTACGCTATTGTAATCTAATGAGAAACAACACATCTAATCTACGCTAACCCGGGGTGTATATCTTCTATTATGCGATCTAAAGAGATTTCAAACAATAACTGGTAATAAAGATCATTCAGCTATTATAAGAATAGAAATCAATTAAGATAAACCACTTTGCATAAGAAGTTAGGCAAAACAATTGTGAACAACATATCGCATAATAAGTTATTCATATATCAGGCATAAATAAATGACTCCATCGTACAGAAGTGCCAAATGGTAACTCATGCATTCATGCAATAACATATAATCAACTGAAAACTGTATATCACTTTAAGAATATAAGCAGAAATGGCCAAGAGATAAAAGTACCATTTATGACTAATCCTGCTCATAAGCTTCAAGCAAAAATGATTTATCTCTACTTGTTCTAACATCTACTAAGAGTACAAAAGTTCAACATCAGTAGCAGACATCAAATGCAAACTTTAATAAATCTTGATCCATCCATTCATCAAAACCTCCTCTGAGGGTGCAGAAGTGCATGTTCTGACGACAAGTTTTTGACAAATTTCTGGACCCTTCTCTAAATGCATGAGAAGGGTTTAAATATTGCTAACTAATTAACTTAATTAAATAAATTTAGGATACGGTTTTAAATGACCGCCCTTCTGATAAAGCAAAACTATTTCTAAAAATTGAATCTAATTCTAAACTATTTTTGTATTTGCTCCTTAGTGCTGCAAGCATACAACATTTGACTGGGAAGAGTCGGCTGGCCGCCTTCCACTTTGGTTTGAGCTATAAAAATATAAATAACAAGCGATGGCACCACTTTCTGGTAAGCTTGAAGATATTTTCGAGAATCTTCCTCTAGCTGGGTGTATTCACTGCGTGTATACTTGGTAATAACTCAAATTTCTCTCAAACTGGTTCTGCTTTTACTATTTCGGTTTCCAGCCTTGCGAATGACTGAATAAGTTAGGGACTTTACTCTCTGAACAATTTTCTGCATCAAAAACTGCCTCCGTTTTTTGTTCCGAGCTTTTCTGGGCATAAGCTTCAGGGTCTTTTGTAAACATGTTGCTTTTGTGCGCCTTTGACTCTGAGCTTTAGATGGCCTATTGACATTAGCATCTGTTGAGTGATACTCTGGAATCTATGGTCCTATCGCATGCGGCATCCGTTTCTGAAGGGATCTCTTCTCTTTTCTCTGAGCATTGACGCTTTCCCCTTTTCCTTAGATGTTTCCTGCACATTGCTTCATGTTATTTCCTGTCTTACAGTTTACGCAAAGGAAAAGAGTAATGATAATAAAAATTGACATGAAAGCTTTAAGTTCTTATGAATGCATAATTATGACACTCATAGCTAACTGACTCTTCGAAAAACACAAAACTGTCCTTCTTGAATACTTTGGCGTACAATCATTAATTTCTTTTAAGGAGCGCGCTCAATTTTGGTTAACGGACAAATTTCCTTGAATACTGCGCCGAGGAAAAAATGCGATGGGTGACTTTTGCGACTCGCATCGTAGATCGCAGATCACATTTAGTCATTCAATCATTGTGTGTTGCTTACACGATGTTGCGATATGCGACATCGCATATCGGCCATCGGAGATTTCTTAAGGTTTTTCATTTAAGAGAACTTCATAATGAATGCGATGCGATGAATTTGGCATCGCTTCTTCACAGTTTATTATGCTCATAAGAAAACGTTTCATTCTTTTCTCGCGATGCGATAAAGTTTTAAGGAGTTGAATACAAAAATTTTCATAAAATGTTTGTTTGAATTTTCTATTAAGGGTCGCCATTTGCTTGGTGTTATTGCTAATATCAAACAAAGAGGGGGGTTGTTGGTGGCCACAACAATGGCGATTCACTAGGAAGAACCAGTTATCTCTGCTTTTCTATTGAATTTTAACTTTCGAAGCAGAAAAATTTTCATAAGTCTAAATTTTGTTATGGACAGATAGAGTACATTATGCCTTAGCCTATCAATGATATTTTGTTTCAACCTTTTTCTATTCTAATCGTTTGCTTCCTCAGGCTTAGTCCTTGTATTTACATCAGCCATTACTTGGTCTTTTAAAGATAAAATAAGGTCTTCTCTGTGCGCTGGCTTTTTAAAATATGCTCATTTTTCATAGGTAGAGCCTCTGCTGCCAGCATGCATCCATAGCCTCGACAGGGTTACCTGTTACCCAACAATGATCCTTTATCCTGCTTAAGGCTATTTACAACCTTTCAGAGAGAAACCCATTTCGACACTTTTTCCTTTGTTATTCTCTAAAGAACAATGTCTTGGTTTGGTGGCCAAATTATGACACAGTCATTCACTTGATTTACACTTTTGCTGAACAAGTTGGCTCGTGATGAGACCCCTTGTTTTTTGATTGCAACAATGTTGAGTCGTTGTCTTGTTTTGGTGGACAGTATTGGAAAAGTCAGCAGGTTATAATATCTGTGATCATGATAAGCCGGCTCGTGATGAGACCTCTTATTCTTTGAGATATAGTGTTCTCTCAGATTGTTCCTCTGAATGATGTGATTTTCTTTAGCAAGGAGGAAACCATTGTTTTTCCTTAAGAAAGCTCTGGACGATAATAATAGAGTTTCAAAATAGCAGTTTTACAGAGAATATTTATTTTATTATTGATACCTTTCAGTGTGCTGATATAAAACAATTTTTTGCCAAAGGTTGCTTTCATAAAAAATTTTTGAAGTTGAAACTAGTATCATATCTAGGCTAAAGTTAACTCTATCCATCAATAATAAAGATCAGATTTTTCGAAAAATTTTACTATTTGTACAAGCGAAAAAATCAAAATCTAACAGAGAATTGGTGTCTTTTTTCGTGAACCCCTGTAGTAACCATCTACAACTGGTTTTATTTATAAGAAGGAAGAAAACAAAAAAAACTAAAACTATCCTACAAAATAGAAGAGTAATCTTCTGTGGAAAATATATTTTAAGGATCTGTCCATTAACAGGCAAATAATCCTTTCTACCTGCTAAATCCTACAACACAAACGTTGATGTGCCTATGACTTCTACAATCTGAAAAGGACCAAGCCACATCTTTTGAAATTTTGTATGTTTGCCCTTTTCTTCATGAGCCTTATCCCATTTCAAAACTAGATCTCCCATCTAAAAATTTCTTTTGGTCATTATGCTTGAATCAAAAAAGGATTTTATTAGTGCTTGGTGATGAGCATGGGTTTTCTTAGCTTGTTCTCGTCGTTCTTCTAATTTAATTATTTCCATTTTCCTTAATTGTAAGGAGGAAGTAGATACTTCATCGATGTATTGTAATAAAGACAAGGAGGGGATCATTAAGTGAGTTGGAAGAACCACTTCCTTCCCATAAAATAAATTAGAGGGAGAAGTGTTGATTGAAGCTTTCTTCATTATTCTATCTGCCCATAAAGCATTTACCAAAGTTTTGTTCCAATTCTTTTGGTTCTGGTCAACTGTTCTTTTAATAATCCTGATTAGGTTTTTATTTGTTGACTCAGCTAATCCATTACCTTGCAGATAGTAGTTGGCCGAATATTTCAGTTTGAACCCTCTTTTAAGTGCGAACTCAGTCATTGCATTCCCAGAAAAGTACGAGGCATTATCAAACATCAAAGCCGCCGGCAATCCAAACTTAGTGATTATAAATTGATCTATGAATTCAATGATGTTTTCAGAATTAGTTGTCTTGAGAGGAACTGCTTCTACCCATTTAGTAAAATAATCTGTTTCCGTGAGGATGTATCTATGCTGCTTAGAAGAGTGAGGAACGATCTCACCTATTATGTCCAAGCCCCATTGACTGAATGGTTGCTCGATGTTTACCGATTGTAGTGGCATGGACGACTTCTTTTGTCTTCCTGCATTAGTTTGGCAGACTTGGCATTTCCTCACGTAACTGTGTGAGTCTTTGAATAGTGTGGGCCAATAATATCCTACACGTAAGATCTTATGTGCAGTAGCATCTCCAGCATAGTGTCTGCCTGCGGGTCCATCATGGAGTTCCTGCAAAACCTTTTTGGCTTCATTTTTCTCAAGACACCTAAGAAGCACAGAATCATAATTCCTTTTAAACAGAACATCATTTATGAGCTGATATTGTTTAGCTTTCAATCTCAGAGCTCTTTTCTTGGTGTGATCCAGGTGTGCTGGAGCATACCCGCTCTTAAGATAATAAATGGTGTCAGCATATAATGATTCTGTATCGTTTAGGCTTACCTCATACGTTTGTACCTCTCCAGATGAATTTTCAGGAATTTGCGATGCTCCAGCCAACATTTTACAGAAGCCTTGACCTCTCACAATGCTTGATGGTTTGATCTCAAGGTCGTATTCTTGTAAAACAGTGATCCAGTTCGCTCTTTTTTCACCCACATCCTTCTGTATTAGAAGATTTCTTACCGCTGGAAATGGTACTATGACCTTGGTATGGGTTTTAAGTAAGAAAGGTCTGAAATATTTGACCGCTTTGAAAACAACATATGTCTATTTCTCCACGTTTGAATAGTTGAGTTCAACACCTTGTAGATTCGAGCTAAAAAATGCGATTGGAGCTTCTGCTTTCTCTTGATTTGCTTGAGTTAGAATCGCGACATATGGTTTCTCTGAGGCGAATGTGTATAAGATAAAAGATTCTGAAAAATTCGGGGTCGCTAAAGTTGGAGCATTAATGATAGCTTGTTTGATCAGGTTGAATGCTTCATGCTCATCTTGACCCCATTTTAAATTTGAATTCTTTTTTATCATGGTTTGCAAAGGAGAAACAATTTGTGAAAAATCTGGGACAAATATTTTCACAAAATTGATTTGACCAAGAAAATATTGAATGGCCTTTTTATTATGAGGTAGGGATATTTCAGAAATTTATTTGATTCTGTGAGGTTCAATGTGAATACCAGATTTTGACACTATGAATCCTAGAAGTTTTCCTTCACTTAATGTGAAAAAATGTTTCTTTGGGTTAAGTGAAATCCCATACCTTAAACATCGTTGAAATATTTGTTTCAAGTCTTTGAGATGGTCGCTTCGCTTCTTGGAGTACACTGTTATATCATCCAAATAAATTACTACAGATTTATTGACTAAACCCTTGAATACGATGTCCATGGCTCTCTGAAATGTAGCGCTGGCATTGATCAAACCAAATGGCATCTTCCAATATGCGTATGTGCCCCATTTAGTTCGGAATGTGGTTTTTAACTGATCATTGGGATGTACCATCACTTGATTGTATCCTGAAAATCCATCCAAAAAAGACATTAGTTCTGAGCCTGCTACTGCCTGTAATATCTGTTCCATAGGAGGGAGGGGAAAGTTGTCTTTTTGACAGGCTTTATTGAGATTCCGAAAATCGATGAAGATTCTAATATCTCCATTTTTCTTTCTAACAGGTACCATATTGGAGACCCATTTGGAATGTCTGACGGGGAAAATTATTCTAGCTTTTAATAACTTATTTAGCTCAGTTTTTATTTGGTTTTCTAAATCGGGGTGGATTTTTCTGAGTTTCTGTTGGACAGGTTTTTCGTTGTCAGTCATAGGGATAATATGTTGAATGATAGAAGTGTCGTATGTCTTCAGCTCATCGTAATTCCAGGAAAAAAAAAAAATTGTACTATCTCAAAAGATGAATATATGCTAGTTTTTCTTCAGGGGCTAGGCCGTGGCCTAGATTAACGTTTTGTGCTTTATCATCGGTTTCCAGGTTTACTAATTCGTAGTTCAGAGTCGAACTGCAGAGCTTAGAATTAGTAGACCTTTTAAACCGACTTTTCAAATCGTATAAGTCTTCCAACTTAACCACCGATTTAGGTATAGCATTATTAGTGCTATCTTGTTTTATTTGTTGATTGTGATGGTCTTCGTCAATTATTTGATTGGAGTAGGATCCTTCAGAAGTGAGGAAATTTAAAATATCAGGATCATCATTGAATACTCTCCAGTTTGTAATGTTGTCAGGGATGGATGGCCTAAAGATTAATTCTATTGAGAATCTATCTGGACTAAAATCTTCGAAGGGAATGAGTCTAGAGGCTACGTTAGCTAAAAGGTCTGCGCTCGTGTTTTGGAGTCTTGGGATTGACGAAATATTGAATGCTATGAAATGCTCAGTCAGATCTTGTACTAAAGATTGATAGTGTTTCAAATGACTTGATAGGCAATGTATGGTGTTACGTAACTGTTTGACGACAATCTCAGAGTCTCCGAAGACTTGAAGATACTTGACGTTCAACCCGATTGCTTTGTATAGGCCTTGCACCAAGGCCTAATATTCCGTTGTATTGTTTGTGCAATCAAATTCAAGTCTTCCCGTAAGCATGGTCTTATTTCCTTCTGGACTAATCAGAACGCATCCTGCTCCTGCTCCTTCGTTAGATTTAGAGCCATCAAAATACAATTTCCAAAACAAAGATGTATTTATAGGTTCATCTACAAAATTAACACACTTTGAATTATCAGTTTGGGAAAAAATTTCGACTTGGGACAAAACTGAATTTTCTAAGTAAGGTGATGTATGAGCATTGAAATTGCTGAGGAAAGAATCTACCGAGTAATTGCCTATGATGCTGTTGTTATATGCTATTGCTTCATTTTCTCCCTCTAATTCCGTTACTATGTACTTCTGGTGTAACTCTCGTTCAACCTTTATTTGATTCGGTTTACCATTGTAGGGTAACCACATTGGTGACCAGTCGGTTGAGAAATATCCATGGAGTTTTTCAGACCAATCCCTGCTAAGAATTAAGCCATAGAATTCTGGGATATCAGCTACTAGAATTTCAATAACCTGACATACCTTCGGGTTAGACGACAATCTTATGGTGACTTGATTAAGTTTACCAATCACTTCGACTTGAGATCGATCAAGCTGAACTATGCGCACTATGGATTTTTGTGGTTGAACATTCAACTTGGCACATATGGATCTGGGTAAAATATTCGTTGAAGCCCCAGAATCTACCAAACAATTGTGTACATTTTTATTGAAAATTTCATAAGTGAGAAGAAAAGGGGGAGTGTGAGATCTTGATCTTCCTCC
>APFE030054426.1:6317-17943 GCA_000404065.3 Pinus taeda
AAATTCAAACTATCGACTTTCTAATTTAAAAACGCAAAACAATAAAAACCCCCCTAAAAAAAAAAAAAAATTAAGATAAAGAACAAGAAAATATGAATAAGATGACGACTTAAAAAACTATCAAATTTAGAAAATAATTTTTCACATTTCACACATTATAAAATTAAAAGTCAAAAAATAGGTCTTTTAAAAAAAATGTGTGATGCAGAATACTCACTTTTTAAAATCAGCATGAAAATCACTACCATTCTAAAACTTGATTTCATCCTTGAACATGAAAAAAAATTAAAGTTTCAAAAACCATGTTCTAAAAAAAACATGTGTATTCTGCATCACCACTCTTGAAAATCGGGTCATTCTTTTGCTATCTCTACGAAACGGGTAACAATATCAGTTCCCGTTTCAAAGTTTACATTGTTAACAAATATAGGATGCAATAACTACTCCTCAAGAATAATGGAACTAATTTAGCAACAAATCCTATTGTTGTCACATACATGAGATTTTTGCCAAATTTAATGAACAGAAAATCTCAACAGGTAAGACCCATGGGGGATTTGAACGAGTGACCTAACACACGGAGTGCCTTAACAATGCAACGATTCACCGTCAATCCAAAGCCCCATGGGCTGGCTTAGACAATTAATTCATATAAATGTGATCATTTATTAAAAAGACACCTTTAATGACTTCATGTGTCTCTCCACCAACCACATTTTCTTGTGCATGGGTCCCCATATTTCATTCTCCTTCCCTTCATATATGTGATAATATTCAAATAAATATTGATGTATTTCACACATTAAATAAGAAATTTATATCTTCCCATCTCTAATAACTTAATGGATTTTTTAACTAACAATCAACTAGTTGTTTCACCATTGATTGAAATTAGGATAGACTCAAAACTTGTTGTCCTAACACCTGAAACTAATTGTCCTTTGAATATAGGCAAGGTACTTTGTTTCTTTCTCTTTGGATATACTTTGCCATGATTGCAAATATTTTGCGATAAAAGTTAAATCAGAATGGTTTAATGCCAAAATCTCCTCCGAGGTGTTGAAAGTCATTTTAACGCATAGTTGTGGTCTTGAAGCCAAATATGGAGACTATAAGGCAATGTGAATACGAAAGAAATATAAACGAAAAGATGAGTGATTGGGATTTCAACGTCAAATTAATATCTTTATTCCAAAACCAATTAAAAAAAATATGAGCGAAGAAGAGAATGAGATCGTGAAAGAAAGTTTAGATGAAATGTGAGAGAGGAGAATTATGAATCTATTATGAATGAAATGTGAGAGAATGAGATCGGTGAAAGAAAGTTTAGATGAAGTTTAGAAGTTTAGAGGAGAATTATGAATCTATTATGACATAGGAGCAGGGTGGGATGTATCAAAGTTCTAAATATATATTTAGAGGAGAACTGTGAACCTACCATGACACAAGAGCGTGGTGGGATGTATCAAAGTTAAATAGGGAGTCTTTCTTAAAAAAATGAGGAGAAAGTTTTTTTTTAATTTAATGAGTGGATGTATTAAAGTTAAATAGACGGTTTTTCAAAAATGAACTAAAGACAAATAGTTTTAATTAAAAATAATTTTGATTTTAAATAATTCTTTTGCAAGAAAAGTAATTTGATGGAAAATCATTAATGCACTTTTGATATTAGATAAAAGGAAATGTATCAAAACTATATAAAAATGAAGATATATCAAAACCAAAAAGGGAGTAAGAAAATATGAGATTACTTTTTAGCGCTCATGTCCATTTTTAGATTTTAAATTAATTAAAATACATAGGCTATTTAGATTAACATAGAATTATAATTAAATTATATATATATATATATATATATGAATATAAGAGAATATGAGAGGAAATGTTGAAATTTGGCTTGAGTTGTGGAGAAAATTATTTGCATTTTATTTTTTCTTTCTTTTTTAAAATAAAAAGATTTCCATTTACCTTAAAAAGATGGCCACAACCAAGCTAAAACTCAATTGCTTACATAAGAGTTTTAATTAAAAAAATATGTAGAACTTTGGAAGGACATAGTTGTACTTCCTTATGTTTCGTAAATCTACAATGCCTTAAAAGTGATTTTTTTATTGCCTCTTTAATTTTTGTGGAAGTTTCCATTTATTTACAATTATTAAAACAATTTATTTTAACATTATTATGCTTCCACCTTTCTTTAGTTCGCGTATTGAAGAAACAGGTGTTTCTATCTTTTGATCTAAGTTATAAACCTTTGAATCTTAGTTGTGATTCCTCTTTTACCTTCCAAAATGCTAGATGTAATTTTGATTGATTTAAATTTCTTTTAAAAGGAAATTTTCTTTGACTTCTTCATTTTCAATCTACTTTTGAACCCCTTATCTATTGGAAATATAAATTCTCTTAAAAAGAATGGACAACGACATTTGTTTCCTAGGGTTTTTGAGTTGATTTAGTTAATCGAAGGTTAGATTCCCATAAAAACATGGATGACCATAAACCAAAAGACGTCATATGTTGTCAACTATTTTGAGGACTCCTTTGTTATGAAGCCATAAGAGATTAAATGTAAAATAGTAGTGGGCCATAATTTTCTAGAGCTTCAAAGGGGATTGCAACAGACTTATGGTCGTAGATCGTTGATAACATTATCTTTGAATGGACTAACTATTCTTGGAAAAGGAAGCTATTATGGATTAAGATGCAATGTAGCCCAGTAGCAGTGTGTCATGGTTCAATCCTTTTATTACTCCAAGTATATTTTCCATTAGAAGGTTTGATGTTAGTTAAATCACATTCACTAACGAGAACTTCCATCTTTTCCTTTGTTGGATCCCTAATTATACTACATCCTTTACTTTCAAAACTTGTTGTGATTGTGCCAATTCTACCACGTAAATTACAATATTCTAACTCATAATTTGATTTGATTTTCTACAAAAAATTCCATAAAGCAATTTTCTTTAGCTATTTTATTGGTGAGTAAATATTGATTAGCTAGAAAGCATGTCTCGATTCCAAATGCATAAGCCTAGTTAAAATCTGATTATCTTTCCAAGGGAGAATAATTTCTCAAGTTTGACAAGGTCCCTTAATCTGAGAATTCCACTTTATGTACCCCTTGAACCAATAGAGGTACTAGCAATTTTTTTCTAGATCTTTTTCCCAAGAGCTAAGAAGTTATCTTCACTTAATTTTTTGTCTTGGATAATAAATGCAGAGGGTTTCACTTCTTTTACAATATCCCTCGCATATTCTTCCTTCATTTTACTTCCATTCCTTTACAATTTCAAGAGAGGATTTTCGTTTATAGTGGAAGGTGAGGAGGTTTACCTCCAAGGTTGTTAGTAGGTGTGTTTGTTTCTAGGCCTTTCCCTATTTTTGGTCTATACATTGAGTGAGGAGTTTGTTTTGTTGTTAGGGATTTATCCATGTTTCTTGTCTCTTCTCTCCTGTCTTTATTTGTTCTATTACATGCTTTTCCTCAGTATTTTTAAATCCAATTTTTATCCTTCTTCTGACCATTTCTATGTCCTAATTCTTGTTATAAGTTTCCTTGCCTCTAGGTTATTTTTGTACTTCCATAGAATATTTTTCCTTTTGATTTTTTGTCATTAGGTCATCTCTTGGGAACTAAAAAGAACACAAGGAGGGATACTAATTAAGATGAGATGACATCTAGATTTGAGAATTATTGAAATTTGATGCAATGTTCACCTCCTAGTTCTGCGATTGAGAAATTTGAGGGTTGTTTGCTATAGCTTGGGCCAAGTATTGATAAGGTCATTTTTTTTATTAATGCCTTCCTTTTAATATATTACCATCCTTCCTCCTACTCCTGAGTGTCTTGATTTTCTTGAGGTTTGTTCTAGTAATTTTCAATGAAATTCCCATACTCATGACAATATCCAAATTTAAAAGGATATTGTTCATTGTGCACTTGTCATATATAATACCAATCATCAAGGGATAAATTGACTATTGTTGGGTTTAAGGCACTTTATTTATGGTTTAGATACAAAATGCTTAAATATAGAGTTGTCCATACATATTAACCAAACTAGAAGGTTAATAATCATCAACCTTGAAAGATCATGAGAGAAATTAAAGACCATAAAAAAAAAACTAAAGGCACACCATAAAGAATCATAGATTACATTGATATTGTACCCTAGAAACCAGTAACCAAGAAAACAATTTAACTTTTGACTCCATCACTCTAATATTCTCAATCAAATATTATAGCTCATGTACAATGTATGTTTGACTTGATCCACACCTAATAAAAATGCATTCATTTCACATTATCTCTTATCATCTTTCATCAACCTTACATAATTCTCTACTTATAGGGATATAAAACCTTGATTCGAAGCACCTTGAAAAAATATAGGTGGTTGAAGATCATTTTATTAGATCTTAGGAATCTCAATATTCCTAACTATTTTCTAATCTATTTGGACTATATTTGGTTTATTTTTTACCACCAATCTAAGTCGACTATGCATATACACCTAACTGTGATCCCTTTGAATGCCTCATTCAATTATCGTCTTCTTTCAGTTGCATGAAAAACCTTCAACTTTGACTAAGTTAGCCACATTTCTCAATTGATTTTTAACTTGTTTCCTAGCTAGACTTGTTGAGATTCATTCCTAGTCATCTTGTCTTACCAAACCATTGACTGAATAAACTCTATTCAATTGTAACTACTTTTAATAAGAACAACACTCCAACATTATCCCACTCATTTCATTCTTCGCATAATTTGTTAATAACATGTTTTTACTAAACTAATGCTCTTATGCCCAAGTCATCTTTGTGCCAAGGGATTTTTCCAACATCCACCAACCTTTTTAAAAATTCTACAATATTCTTCACCATATCTAAATTTATCATAAAATACTTTCTTACCACCATTTCTATAATGAAATGGTCCAACTAATAGATCCATCGAATAACTTGAATAGATATCCACTAGTGAACTTTCTTCAGTGCCAATCACCAACCTAGTCAGTATTGAAAATCCTTTTATAGTTTCCTCACTATCATCCTCAAATCCTTCATGTTAGTAGATTTTTTGATCACTCATACCATGAAAATACCTAAATATGTTTTTGAGGACACATTGGTGCCATTTTCTAGGTGTTGTTATGTATTTCTTGAATACTCCCACTACATGATAAGTATCTAGTCAGGTGCAGACAATTCCATACATAAAGCTACCTAACACACAGGCGTATGGAACAAGGGCCATGTCATTTCTTTATTGCTATGTCTTTAGACACTTTTCAACAATCACTCCTACCCCAAGAATAACTAGTACCTTAATTGGTTTAAAATCCTATATGTTGAAATGGTTCAAAATTATTTCGTCACACTTCCTTCGATTTATCTGGAGTTTGCTAGTTGTGTTATCTCTCTTGATATTCATTCCAGGAATGAAACATGCAACTCCAAGATATGACATCCTGAATCTAGTGGATAACTACATCTTCACCTCTATGATTACACCCATTTTGTTTCCAATAGACATGTCATTGATACAAAATACTACATAAATGAAACACTTTCCCTTCGAATTGAAATTTACATAGTGATCGTATTGGCTTCTCAAAAATAATAATCCTTGGATGGACATGTCAAACCTCTGAATCCCCATATTGGCTGACTTATTTAGGCCATAAGAGACTTACTTGGCTTGGAAACTACTTTATCCTTACCCTTTACTACAAATCCTTTAGGTTGTTTCATGTAGATTTCTTCCAAATCAACATTAAAAAAAAAAAATTCTACCGCCCTGTAAGTGTGATACACCAAACACAACATTCAGGGAGATTGCCTACATGTACACCAAGTCCTTGGTCTGTTTATGGGATAAGGTGTATATTGCAATTCACGATTACTTGGTACTCCTTTTACCTAGATTCACCTGAGCAGTCATTTGATCTTTTTTGACTCTCTAAATTTGAGAATATCATCAATCACCTTGTCCTTTCAAGCTCACAAAACTATTGAAAGTGACTAGAGTCACATTTTCTCCCTTTTCTCAAATCTTAAAAGATGAAAACTAAACGTTTTTGTTTCTAAAATATAACTCCCCATGGTAAACATGTCGATCCCAAGCAGTTGCTTCTTAGACCAAATTGATTAATTTCCTGTTAATTTCAAGATTGTTAAAGCCCTAAATGATTTTTTCCTTTCCCTTTTTGTTGTTGAGAGGAAGCCATCGTGGCTTAACCATTCAATCCATCTCATAGTTCCCCTTCATTGTCTAATTCTGAAGGGTCCTCCCAAGGAGTTCATCGGAAACTTCCACTGTCACTTGAGGGTCAAGGTCTTAAACTTGGAATTGTTATGAGTATCCAACCTTTATCTTCTCATCCACCTGCATCAGATTCCTAGTCAAATCAAGAATCTGATCTGGATTCCTCTGATAATCCTATTCAGACCCTCAAGAGTCAACAGACTCATGAAACTCCACAAAGGTTGGTTGTTTATCATCTGAACCCTTTGTTAGATCTTATTGTAATATCTCCTCAATGTCCTTACATTCCGTATGATCATCCTGATATTCCTTTGGATTTATCTCCTCGTACACCTTCAGCTCCTTGTCGTTAGTTGTTTCCATCTATGGAGTTAGAAGGCGAGATCCCAGTCTCTTCTCCAGGTCATTTAGACGTTTCTTCTACCAATACTCCTCACATAGAAGATAAGCAGGGGTATGCATTCCCTCCAGAAGACTTTCCTTATACAGGAAGTGTCTCGTCTCTCTCCTATCCTACGAGCAGTGGACCCATGTTGCCCCATGGTTATACCACTTTAGCTTAGTTAGTCTCGGGTACTCCTAGTGCCTCGTCATTATATCAGAACCCCATCTAGCCTTCTAGTGCTATGCCTACATTAGGTTCTTTCATTCAGAACATGACCTCTTGACCGATTGTACAAAATGGAGTCACTTCAGTTTCTATTCAACCTACCATTCCATCTCATCCTGTTTCATCGTTTCAACTGACCCTTTTGGTTCAACTGACTGTCTCAGGTCAGGTCTCAATAATTTCCTCTATCCTGCCATCGAGTGGATAGACTGTGCCATTGCTTGGGGGGAAGGATTTGAATATGCCTCTCATGTCAGGCGAAATGAGTGTGAGTAGATTACAAACTCAGATGCTTGAAATGAATCAACCCTTTTATGGCATTATTCCTAACCCTGTTGTTCCATCTGGGTCAGGTAATGTCAAGTACCATCAGCCATATATGGCTCAGGTCCCATTACAACAGGCTTATGTCCCATATGGTTTGAAAGCCTTGGTTAATCCTCCTTACATGCATCAAGTGGGTCCTTATGTTCACCCTGGTCAACCCACTATTCCCAGTGGATATGGCCAGATTCAATTCGGGAACTATCAATACCCTCAGGTTATAACCCCAAGAACTGTTTAGCTACCCTTGCAGCAACAAGGACAACCTTTGCAGCAACAAGGTAACCTTCGTAGCAGCAAGGGAAATCTTTGCAGTAGTAAGGGCAAGCATTGCTACAGCAAGGACAATTGCTACAACCGCAAGGGCAACCTTTGCAGCAACAAACTCAATTTGTGCAACATCCCTCTCAACCTTTGTCCTCACAAGGCCAACCTTTGCAACAGCAAGGTCAACCTTTGCAGCAACAAAGTTGGCCTTTATAGTAGCAACAAGGTTAGCCTTGGCAGTAGCAAGCCTTATATGTGTAGAAGCAAGGTCAACCTTTACAAGGTCAAGGTCAACCTCTGCATCACCACGGTCAATCTCCTTATGTCCAGGGTCAACAGGTTTAGCAGCCTTATAACCCATATGTCGTGTACCATGCTCATCATTGGCCTATGGTAGGGCAGTATCAAACCTACCCAGGACCGAATCCTCCTTATGGGTAAGGTAACTCTTGGTCGGGACAAAATCAGATTTCATACGGACAAAATCATCCACTGTGGGGGCAAAATCCTTGCCAACAAGGATGGACTCCGCAATTTGGGTATCCTCGAAAGCCCTATATGCCGTTTGACACACAATTTCCTTTCTTGACTATGTTGGAGACGCCCATTGTTCCGAGGCTCATGAATGATCCCATTCTTCATTCACCTTAGTGGCCTCCAATTCCACTGAATATTCCAAGTGATTGCCCAAAATTCGAGGGAAAAGCAAAGGAGGATCCACAAGCCCAATTCGTGTGCTTAATTCTATTGCTCTGGTGCTCCTCCAATTCGTGTGTCGATGATTCTATTCGTATTTGATTCTTTCAAAGAACTCTCACAGGTACTATCGCTAAATGGTACATCGAATTGCCTCAAGGTACCTACTATGACTTCAACTCTCTTTTTATGGCTTTCCTCACTCATTTCCAATTTCCAGTTTGCTATGAAAGTAACACCCATTTTCTTACGTCCCTTAAGTAAGACAACATGACCCATGTCTCCGATCATATCCATGAATGGAGACATCAACATCACCTAATCAAGTTTGAGATTGCTGATGAGTTGTTGAAGAATGGTTCACAAAATCATTCATCAGAAAAACTGCTAAGGACATTGCCATGGCTGAACGTGTTACTGAAGAGCATGCTATCACCCATGCCCAGTATTTAGACTTCATCTATTCGCAATCTGGCACATTGTATGAGATATTATGTGATGGTTTGATACCATCATCGGATATGACAACATTGAAGTCACCACCTGTTGATGGTCTGATTGGTTCTGTGTCACAAACTTCCATGAAATCTTCTTCGAACTAAAAATCTATCTCAAGCACTAGTTCCAATGACCCCTCCAAGAATTCATCCAGTCTTGGTAAAACCTCTGAGGTTCAATTTTTCCAGTCTATCATAACAGACAAGACATGTAAAGGTAAAGATAAGGGAAAAGATAAGGGCAAAGCCAATGCCCCAAAACAAGACCCTCCTAAATCATATGTTGATGATGTTTCTCGAAGAAAGCAAAAATATCCTTACCTCATCTGTGAGGAGGATCGTTACACTAAAGATTGTCGTCGATGATCTGAAGTTAGTCACTTGCTGAAAGGGAGTCTGACTGTCTTAAAAGTACCCTTTCCATCACAGTGGACCCAATTGGTAGACTAGCCTCAGTCTTCTTCTTGATCAGGTTCCCAAGTGTTCATGATGTAAGGTTCATCACCGATCTCAATTTCTACTGGAACTAAGGACTGTCAAGCCACATCTAAGTAGATGCTGGAGAAAGAAGCCCATGATACTCCTTCTACTTCTAGTCCATCTAGTTCTAGTCTGCTTCATATTGAACACCCTAATAGTGAGCCCGTCATCCGACCACCTCCCAAATGTGTTCTTCGGAAGTCATATTTCAATATGAATGCTAGAGCTACCCAACATTACAATATTATTTAAGATTTAGCTCAAGCACCTTCGGGAATGTCTGCCTTGGAGGTTCTTCAATCCTGTCCAATGCAGTGGAAGTCACTGTTGTCTTCTATAGGTCTTATTCATCCTTCTGATTCGAGTCTAATTACTTTCGCCCAAGTGAATCATGTACCTCGTCTTCCTCATCAGATTGCATTTCTAATACAGGCCCTTATCAAGGGAAAGACGATTCATCAAACGGTTATTGATGAAGGTGCCTCAGCTTGCATCATGTCATTTTCATGCTGGAAATCCATTGGCTATCCTCCTCTTACCCAATCTCCAAACATATTAGAAGCCTTTGATGGCAGACGTTCACAACCATACGGTATTCTCATGAACCTACAGATTAGATTAGAAGGAAATAATGTTGAATTAGAGGTGGAAGTTGTAGATGCCAATCTCAAGTACAACCTTCTTCTCGAGTGAAGCTGGACTCATGCCATGTTTTGTGCAGTGTCTTCTTTGTTCCACGTACTTCATTTTCCTCATGAAGGAAAAATAGTCACTATTGATCAACTATCTTTATTTTCTACTGGTTCATCGAATGGTAGTGTTCCTTATGTGTGAAATACTGACATGCCTTACGAGAGTGTGCGAGTAGGTCTCTTCAAAGACTCTGCTTTAATGGGTACCTTTTCTCTCCCACCTCCAAATTTTCATTTAGTCAATATGATCTCAGACTCTACGGATGCTTTGATTATCCCTACTAACGATCAAATCAACACATTTGGCTATGCTATGCCTTTAAGTCCACTGGAGATAAATTATCAAGAAATTGTCTTAGCTTCGATGGTCGCTTTAAAAAGTCATACTGTCTTCAGTTTGAACTTGGACACTTACGTGCCATCTCCTTGGCTTGGTTCTTGGGATTCTTTGGACCCTTTGAACAAGACATTCCCCATTGACGAGAGTATCATGGAGGTCATGTCTCTAGATGAAATTCCATGGAATAGTCTACATCATCATTCTTCTTTTCATCCTAGCCTCGATGAGATGCCTTCTTGTCTTGAAGCATCTGTTTCTCATTTTCCTACACCTCTGCTTCAAACACCTATCAAGGTACATGAAGTCTTGTCGGAGGGTAATATGGGAAACATCACTGCTATGATGCCTCTCGACATTTCCGTTAAGCCAGGAATTTTCGAGAACATCCATATTGGGGTTACGTGTTCTCCAGATGAGATTAGGATTTATACTTAGCTCTTTAAAGAATTCTGAGACGTTTTCGCTTGGTCATATGAGGAAATGCCTGGTATCGATCCAGCCATAGTATTGCATGAGATTTTGACTTATCCTAGTGCTAAGCCTATTTGACAATGGCTTTGACCTGTGCACCCTTGAAAGGTTGCTGCTATCAAAGCAAAAGTATAGAAGCTTTTGAAAGCAAGTTTCATTTATCCTATTCCCTTAACGGATTAGGTCTCCAATATCGTCCCTGTTGCGAAAAACATGGTACAATACGTGTTTGTGTTGATTACCATGATATCAATCGCGTGTGTCCCAAGGACAATTATCCTACTCCCTTTTTCAACCAAATCATCGAAGAATACGTAGGGAGTGATATTTTTTCTTTCATGGTGTTAGCACCTAAATCCGCCTTAGGCTGAAGGAAGGAAAAATTCAGGGTAACCACAAACCACGCTCAGTCTAGTAGCTAGCCCTACCAAAACAGGAGAGGCCTCTCTTCGAGTCATGCTCAGTGAATAGATAAATGATATGGCCTGAGATGAGTTACAGTGAAATATTGATCTTAGGCTAGTAAGTGAATATGGATATAAGAAGCGATTTTTTTATGAATGACTGTGTTTCTGGGATGGTATGGGATCAAAGGACAATAATGAGCAGAGGATGAAATACAAAGGCACATATTATTTTGTGAGGCAAGACAGGTAAAAAGTCTAGCAATTTAGTTTGAAATAGCACGGAATGGAGAAATTGCTTAGGAGGGTGAAAAGGGCATATGCACATGAATCCTTTTAAATAGAAGAAAGAACACTGAACATGAAATCTTCCCATAGGCAGAGCAATAAAATTGAATTCTACCTTATCTAACTTAGAAAATTTCACTGGAAATGAACATGAAATGAACTATGAAACATAACGAAATACATATGAAACATAAGAGACACATTTGCTACACTCACAACCACATGAATCTCATGAAACAAAGCCACTGCCTTTCATTAATCCTCTGTCAAAATATACAATGAAGAAATA
>APFE030054426.1:24474-39986 GCA_000404065.3 Pinus taeda
AAACTTGGTTATATCCGGAGTAGCCATCAAGTAGTGACATACGAGATGCTCCCACTACTCGCTGAAGTATATGGTCCATTTTGGGCAGTGGATAGTTGTCCTTCAATGAAACTTTATTGATATTTCTAAAATCAATGCATAAGTGAATCCCCTGTCTTCTTTTGTATGGGCACCAAGTTAGAGATCCGATCCGAAAATCTGATTGGCACAATGATCCCTGATTTGTAAAACCTGTTTATCTCCTTTTCAATAGATGGCAGCAACTTTGGATTTAGCCTCCTCAACTTCTGTCTGAATGGTTTTTGATTGGGCTTGATGCGTATAGTGTGCTGAAGTATATTGGTATCATATTTCTTTAAGTCAAAATAGTCCCAAGCGAACACATCTGCAAATGAAGACAGCAAACTGATATATTTGTCATTGACCTTCGGTGGCAATGCTTTGGACAAATCTACCAATTAAGGATTAGCAGCTGTCCTGATGTTGACCTCTTCCACACCCTTCTCTGTTGGCTGAAATGTTGGCTTGCGGGCTACATCATCTTGATAAAAGAGTTCTTGTAAAGGTATCAAGCCTTTAGGAATAACGTTATTCTTTAGTTGCAACACATCCATTTCATTGATCTGCACCTCATCTGTACCATTACCTTTGCCATCGTCATTTTCTACATCAATTGAGGTATCTTTGAACTTTCCTTTGTCTTGCAGAAAGTCATCAATCTCCTCATCATCTTGGAAAACTTGCCAATATCTCTGATGGTCTGGAACGGTTGGACGATGCTTGACATGGATTTTGAATTTATTGCTGGAGTTCATTGGGATTTTCAAGCTACTTGCTGCCTTGACAAGAGCATCAGCAATCCTATTTTGTATACGAGGCACACATGTCAAGGTGTATTCTGAAAATAATTTTAGGATGTCTAGAACTGCATTACGGTAAGCCCGCATCCTAGGATGCTTGGCTTGATATTCATCTTTGACCTGCTTGATAACCAATTCGGAGTCGCCATATATTGAAATCCTCTTAGCATTCTGCTTTCTTAGAATCTTTAGGCCAACAATCAAAGCTTCATACTCAGCTTCATTATTTGAACAATCAAAGCCAACTTGTAAGAGCATGCCTGCACATTACTAGGGACTTTGTTCGGGGCAGAGAAAGGACTGTATACCTAAATTCCAATTCCAGTGCCATCATTTCCCACTGCTCCATCGAAATCCATGCTCCACAAACATTCTTCCTCCTCTTGCAAGTGTTGAAACTCTGCTTGTTGTGCCTTGTCTGCTTGCTGTCCATTACTTTCAGCTGATTTCTCAACGGTGTTCCGCTGTTCTTGTTCTTCTTTCTTTAAAACTCCTCTGGAATTTTCTGTTATTTCTAGAATATCATCTGCTTCTACTAACTGACTATCTATATCATTGAAACTATCTGAATACAAAAGAAAAGACTCTAAATCTGTATGTACATAATTAATTGGATGATTTATTGGTTTCTCCTTGCTTGTGATCATGTATTTAATTTTTTGTTCCCAATACAATTTCCTCATTTGTCCAAACACCAGAATCGTTGCATAGGAGAAATCTAGCTGTAGTGTCCCTTTCAATTTCGCTACCCAAGACCTAGAAAGAAGCATGCCAAACCTTGGAGGAATATCTACTACAACAACATCCATCAAAACATTCTTCATTGGGAGCTGATCCAGACTCACAACCAAGTCTTTGATGAGTCTTATACATCTTACTCTGCTGGAATCAAACGAATAGAGATCAGGGTATTGCTAGGTGATGTCCAGACCAAGCTTATCCATGATAGCCTTGGGCATGAGATTGTGAGAAGCTCCGAAATCGAACATGGCATTGTGTAATACAAAGTCATGCAATCTTAAACCGATATAAAAAGGTGGCACATCACTATCAGGAGACTCACCATTCGATGCTGGCCCAAAAATCATTTCAGGTCGATCATCTTCGACATTCACCATGTCGGACATTGGGTCCAAATTCAACATTTTAGATATTTGTCCTCTATAACTGTTGTTCTTCATTATTTCAGTTAAGGGAATGGATACCTTTAATTTAGAAATCTCATTCTCTAAATTAAAAGCGGGAACCTTTTCTACCTCTTTGACTGTGATTTCTTTCCTTTCCTTTTCTTTCGACGCAACTTGCTGATGTGATTGTTCTACTGATGGTGATTTGCTGCTCTCTGGATCAACCGCCTCCTTTCCTTTCCTTTGTGTGACTGATGAATCATTGTTTGATGCCTCAACATCCTTCATTTTCTGAATTGGTTTGACCGGCACATCTCTGTTTCTAAGTGAATATCGCTGCTGCTGGGCGGACAGAGCATTCATAT
The DNA here is from genome assembly GCA_000404065.3 of Pinus taeda. Classification (NCBI taxonomy): domain Eukaryota; kingdom Viridiplantae; phylum Streptophyta; class Pinopsida; order Pinales; family Pinaceae; genus Pinus; species Pinus taeda. The sequence goes on from APFE030054426.1 coordinate 26,827, forward strand.
AGCCTCTTTGGTATTCATCTGGTTCTTCCTCCAAGACGGCGTCGCTTTCTAGAATGAAATCTACATCTTTATGTACAGCCGAAATCTCTGCATACTCCTCATCCTCATTGAGATAAATAGGCAAATCATCAGGGGTAAAGAGGTGATTTTATTCACCTATTATATTCTCGTCCTCATCTGATTCTTGTCCATGCGCAAAATTTTGCTGCAAAGGTGGTTGTACTGGCTATTGTGCAGTCTGCTCTTGGGCTTGTTGATCTCTCCGTCTTATTCTATATTGTGGCTGTTGTTGGCCACTGAAGTTAGGATTTCTAACTTGTGGCTCCAGTTTGTCAATTTTCACGCTTTCAAGCATCTGCTCTACCTTCCGAAGTAGCTGATCTACCGAGGAAGATTCTTCCTTTACGGTGACCTTCTTCTCTGCCTTTGCTCTAGCTCTCTTGGTCAGCAGGTTTGCTTCAACGGTGACTGCTATCTTCTGCATGTCTTCCATTGTGGCCAGTTCTCTCTCTCTTAATTGATAAGCCATGTTAGCATCAAAACCATCTGAGAACTTCACCATGGCTAGTCCCACAGGTGGCCTTAAATGATCTGGAATTTCATTATAAACTTAATTGAATCTAATGCAATAGTCTTGGACCGACTCACCAGCGTTTCGTTTGATCTGCTCATATTCGGCCAGAATTTGAAGAGGATTCCTTTTCACTTCCCAGAGGTTTAAAAATTGTCTTTGTAGGTCATCCAAGGTAGCGATACATGCAACCAACAAAACTCTGAACCATTTCCTCACTTCACCTAGAAATGTCTGTACAAAGAGTCTCATTCCCACATTCTCTGCATCGATCTCATGAAGCTCATAGAAGTCTGCCATTTTGTCCACATTTTGCTGAGCAGTAATGTTGTTAGGAGTGCCATCAGAAAATGGGATTTTGCGTTGATAATCTATGGGCATATCATCTAAAACTTGAGGCAGAACAAGGGGTGCAAAATGAGCAGCCATCACTCTCGGTGGATTTGACCTCGGAGGTGTTGGAGGAGTGTGCATAGTTTGTAAGGGGCTAGTGATTGGAGTTTGAATCTGAGCTAAAATGTAGTTATCAATCGACCGGTTAGCCCTTTCCATCTCCAAGTCAACAAGAAACTGTGGATTGTGGACAGTAGAGTCAACTACCCTTTCGGATTTGGTTTCGAACAACGATAATTCAAACTACTCATCAAACTCTAGCTCTTCAATATACTCAAAAATGTCCAGGCATGAATGGGATTTGAACACGGGAGATATAGAGCTTTCTTGACAACGAATTCTTGAAATCAAATTGGGATTTTCGTAGATGTACGGAGGATCTGGATCTGGATTAGCTCTAGTATATCTTCTAGAAGCCAGCGTGTTATTCAGAAAAATCAAAGGACACAACCAACTTACTCAGCCTATCCAATCCTAGACTTATCATCCAGAAGCTTAGAATTCTTAAGAAGTAAGGGGATTTGATTTCATCCCCAGCGGAGTCACCACTATGTTAGCACCTAAATCTGCCTTAGGCTGAAGGAAGGCAAAATTCAGGGTAACCACAAATCACACTCAGTCTGGTAGCTAGCCCTACCAGAACAGGAGAGGGCTCTCTCCGAGTCACGCTGAGTGAATAGATAAACGATATGGCCTGAGATGACTTACAGTGAAATATTGATCTTAGGCTAGTAAGTGAATATGGATACAAGAAGCGATTTTTTATGAATGACTGTGTTTCTGGGATGGTATGGGACCAACAGACAACAATGAGCAAAGGATTTAATACAAAGACACAGATTACTTCGTGAGGCAAGACAGGCAGAAAGTCTGGCAATTTAGTTTGGAATAATACAGAATGGATAGATTTCTTAGGAGGGTGAAAAGGGCATAAGTACATGAATCCTTTTCAACAGAAGAAAGAACACTGAACATGAAATTTTCCCACAGGCAAAGCAATAAAATTAAATTCTATCGTATCTAACTTAGAAAATTTCATTGGAAATGAATATGAAATGAACTATGAAACATAATGAAATACATATGAAACATAAGAGACACATTTTCTACACTCACAATCACTTGAATCTCATGAAACAGAGCCGCTACCTTTCACTAATCCTCTATCAAAATATACAATGAAGAAATAGAGTTTCTTTCCCACAGTCTCCCAGAAGTTACAAGCCAACCAACCCTTTGCAAATGGTTTGCATACAATATATAGAATGTGCCATGAGGAGATAGAACGACCAAGGGTTGGGGAGTTTCATGAATCATTACAAAATGGAGATGGAAAGCCAACCATTAGCTACAGGTGCAGAGTTACAAACATGACAAATGGCTTGGGTGGCTATTTGCCTCCCTCTTCCACTTGGATAGAAGCCAATCTGGAGTGAAAATACTTTAAAATTTTCCTTATGTGCCGAGAAAGTGAAGTGTAGATGATCGGGCCCACTTGTGGAAATTCGCGAAACGGAGGTAAATCTGGCCTTTTTCTCTATATGCGCCGCACCAAATTCTATATGCACCATGCCACTTTGGAGGCTGTTTTGAGGCACCTGCATGAGTCCAAAATGTGCCCAAGTGCACTTGTTGGAAAGCCTGGCCTGTCTACTTTCCAACCCAAGTGGAATTTCTAAATTTGGTGCTCATTTGCCCCTCCAAATATTCATTCTCCCAAAACTACTTCTTGTGTGTCAAAATAGGGGCAGAGAGGCCATTTTTTGGGTGTTTTTGACCTCCTGGAGATTCAAATCATGCCCAAATTTCTTGTCCAAGAACTAGTAGTCATGATTTTGCATGCTGAATCCAAAAATGCAAGCCATTCCTGATTTGGAGCTCCCAATCTTAAGCGTCTCACCACAGGGAGAAAAAAACCTATGTTGTGACCCAAAAATTACCATGTGACCAAAATTGCCCCAAATTTCTATAAATTTGGGCTGGAGGTTCTCTACGAGGCACTATGCTGGGCCACAGAGGCTTCAGCCAAGATTCGAAGCTTATCTTTCTCTTTTTGCCTCTTTTTTCTCTTGGTTGCTCTGCTCAATTTTGCCTTCAAGCTCCTTATCCGAGCCTTCAAACTCATGTTCTGTGCCCTGTAATGATAAACCATCCTCCTCAGTGTGGTTTTGTCTCTGTCGGCCTTCTCCAACATTCTCTCAAGGTGGATGTTGATCCGCTCTAGCCAGGACTCACTGTCGTTGTTAATCTCTTGCTCCAAGGTGGTGAGCTCAATCCGCCTTTGTTAGGCAGCTTATTGATTCTCACGGATGCTTTGCAGCTCCATGATCTTTTGCTAGTCCTCAAGCTACTTGTTCCTCTGCTCCAAATACCTAATGATCCATTTGGCCCTCTCCAGATTGAGTGACAAGTCTTGGATCTTCGTGTTCTACTCCTGAATGGTCATCCTAAGTCAAGCACTCTCCACATCTGCATCATCATCCTGAATGAGGATGAAGTCGGCCTCGTGTTCACCTAATGGCCCCTCATCATGCATGGGTCTCTTGCCCTTGTCCTGTACCTATGTCGTCGATGCCAGAAGCGAGGCCCCTTCCACCCCGAGTGGAGATAACACTCGCTTTGCTGCTGCAAATAAGTGCCTACTGCCTCTATGATATGTAACAAATACTGGCATAATAGTGGTCTCATGGTGCTCATACTGATCAGAAATATCACCTATCTCATGCTCTGCCTCTGATAGTACCTGTGAAGTGCTGAAGAGGTCATGGGAGATGAAGTCCTCCCAAGCAATGCCATGTAATCCCAACTGATGATCCACCAAAATCTGGATAAGAGCAAAGTGATCAACATTTTTAAGTTATTACTGAGGGGTCTTATGCCACATGAAGGTGTTCATCTTCTCTATGTTCCTACAAATGAAAAATGGGAGGTTCATCATCCGCACCCTGGTAAAGTGCATAAGCAACTTGACGTGGTAGGTATATAGGTGAGAGAACCTCCACTCACAGCTGAAGTACTTCATGATCAATTTCATGAGCGGAGCATACTCATCTTTCAAATATCTGAATGGAAAGACTCTTGTGAGCTGCCTCAAGAATCTGGCCTTAATGTAAGGCTCATAATGTTGCCTATCCACCTTCTTTTTCTTGTGCCACTGTTCTCCAACATTCGGTATGCCAGTTGCCACTAATATAGTTTCAGGTGTCAATGTGAAGGTGACCCTGGCCAAGATAGACTAACCTCCATGTAGGTGAAGCAAAAATAGACGGGCCAACTCATGATGAACTCTAACATTAGCCACCCTTTGACAAAATTTAAAACATGATAGGTGCTGGAAGCATGACATGGCAAGAGGGTAGGCCTGCAATTCAGTGAGGGTAGTTGGCTCATCCCTAACATGTTTGCCACTCTTGTGATGTCTCTTGGGAGCCTGTTCTTCCGAGGATGAGTCACTTTGTGTCTCCATTTCATACTCCGATGAATGCTCTGATGCCATGACTACTGTGTGTACTGTACTTGGGCTGTCCTTTGATGATGGTGTGAAGCTGGGTGCCTTTGTGATATCTGCCACCAAGGGGAACAATGAAAAAAGGGAGTATTAGGAAGGGAGTAATATGATGGGAATAGGGGTTATGGGGAGAAGTTTGTTTAGGGATATGTAAGGGGTTTGGGTATTTGATAAGGTAGGGTTTTGGGGTGTTATGTTGACAAATAAGAGGAGGGGAAAGGGAATAGGGTTTGGTAGTGTTTTAGGGTATGGATAATAGGAAAAATGAGAAAAGGGGGGATAGGGAAAAATGGAAATCAAGGGTAAAATGAGGAGTGAAAATGGAACCTTGGCAATAACACCACAATTTTGCAACCCTAGCCACCATGGTTTTGATGTTTTTTGAGTGGTTGGTTTTATGAGTTTTGTGGAAACATAGCCATAAACCACCATATCATTCATAAAATTTGATGAGCAAGCTGTGACATAGAGCCTACCTGTCAATTTGAGGGGTTTCACAAGCAACTTGAGGAAATTTGGCACGGTTTTTGGCCTTTGTGGGTGTGCGCCGTGCTCTCTGTGTGCACCGCGCCTGTTGAAGTTTTGCACTTTGGGTTGGCTCTGTGTGCACCGCGCCCTGAAAACTGCCTCCAACTCACTCCAAACAACGCACTTTGTTCTCTCAATGCTTTGCAATGTTTCCCTATGCACTTGATTTGCACAATGACTTTGATTTTGGTGGAAACTTGTATATAAAGACTTTTAAGTCATGGGTTAAATTTTTGCTTCTTAAAAAACCCATTTTGCTAATGTTATGTTTTGACACTTTTCACTGATTTAATGCAACACTGAATTTCACTTTTCCCTTTGAAATTTTAGCTCAAATGATGAAATTTTCGGCACTCTTTGTAGGGATTGCATGACAAGGCATTTGGCCACAGAAACCATGACTACACCTGAAGAAATCAACTAACGACTTTTTTGAAAATTTTGTCACAAATGACACTGTTTGACTTTTCTTCAAAACAGAGTTTTGAAGAACAGTTGAAGTCTATCAACATGACGATGAAACTCTCTGAATCATAACCCTGTAAGGGCTTCACTCTGGACTGCATGGCTTTATTGGACATGGTTGAAGACCAAATTGATTAATCCCTAGACCTAATTATCAAAAATGACTTCTGTCCATTAAAGGACCAGACCTTGACTGTCATGGACTTTAGTGATCATTGACAAAAGACCTGAGCCAGCAGGAGCCAGAGATGAGGGGAAATGGCTAGCATAACCTTTTCCGTCAGATTATGGCATGCCCCTAGCAGAATGTAGCTGGGTGAATATAGCGGGACTCCTAAAAATGAAATGCATAAAGAGTTTTGATCTCTAACGGAGGACTGACAAGATTGACTCTAACATGACGCACCATGTAGATTGGGATCTCGCGGACAACAACACCTTTCTTTCAAAAATGCAACACAAGTTGCAGCAGACAGTGCATACAGTGGACCAAAAATTGGAGACTTGCTGCTTTGGCACAAAGAATTCCTTCCTGTGGTTCCTCAGCTAGAGCTAAAATCCTATGAGGGGTCACTTTGTGTTAATCGAGTAGAGCAGAATGAGCATCATCGATTGAGCAAGTTAGTAGAGGTAATGGAGCAGGATCTTGAAGGAGTTTTGCAAGTAGTAAGGATGGAGAAACATAATGTAGTGTGTCACTCGTAGGGATGGTGAACCACGACGCCTTGGCAGCGCATCTCGCTGCACAGACGAGTTACTCAGGATGAGTCACGATGATTGTGTTGGGAGCATGTTGGGTAGCGGATCCCCTGCGTAATGATTTTGGGGCTTAAAGCCCACAATTTAGGGTAATGATATTGTAAAAGTTCCGTGAAGAGCACGGAGCACGAACTGTAATAGGCCGAGTCAAAGGGTTGTTCGCCTGGAAATAATGTAAAATAATCGAAAGCGAGTCAGCTTGCCCATGGTCCACGGACCATGGGAATGTATAAATAGAGTAAAGTGTTAAGGATGGAAGGTAGCTTTTGAAAGATCTGATGTAGTATGGTTTTGTAAAGGCAATATTGGCTCTGAGTCTATAAGTCTGAGTCATGGGTGGTAGTATTTAGAGTAGGCTCTGCAGCTGTGTGTACAGAGGCCTGGCAGAATCTATAGCTGTGTGCATGGACCCCTGCAGCTGAGTGTTCAGGGTGGAATGGATTGTATCGAAACAAAGACATTAATAAAGAGAAGTTATTTCAGAAGTATTGCGTATCTATTTTATATTCTGGATCTGGTAACTAATCTAAATGATTATTCTAATGTTATGAGTTTATGCATGTCTCTAAGAGTTAAGGGTGCGCGCACCAAGTATAACATATGAATTCTTGATTAAGACCACAGAATTAGATCTGATCTGTACTAACTGCAATAATAATAAGAATCTAGGAAGTGCCATATCGCGGATCTATGCGAAGGAACAGACTGCTACACAGAGAAGCAGGAGTGCGTAGTTCGGTTCACGACCCTTCCAGACCTCATCAAGACATCCCTAGGGTGTAGAAACCTGGTTCCAGCACCCTCCCCTACTACCTTGGGTGAGACTTCAGTCCACGATCCTCGGATTTTTGCTGAAAGGGCCGGTAGTGTGGGATCTGTTTGGCTAAAACTCTTTTGAACCTAGGTCAAGCCCCATCAAACCAACAAGAGCAAGTGTTTCCTGAAGAAATATGATATCCACCTTCTCGAGTTCAAGAATTCTCCTAAAGACTAGTTTTTTAGTAGGACTAGTCATCCCACGAAAATTGTATGATAACCACTTCATGGAGAAACAGGGGGAGGGGGAGGTCATATCTCTAAGGACCTATTCAAGGGAAATTTTTCTTCCTTGCACTACATCCAATCCAACTTGGATGATAGCCTTTGAGATATGGGAGTGTCTACCTCTAGTGGGTTTGATGGACTTGGTGGGAGGAACAATGCCAATAACGCAACATTCATCAAATGAATATCCTACCATAAATCGGAGGAGGTAAGGATGACTCGGTTAGGAATCACTAGAAGTCTCATAGGAGGGTGCAGCAAGAGGGACATTAGGAATAACAGGGGGTATTAGAGAAAATGGGAGGGGAGGAAATCAGGGAGCAGGGAAGAGGGGATTGGGCAAATTCAGGTGTTGAAATGAAATGTGTAATAGATGTGCAAAGATGTGATTCAGAAACAGAGGTAATAAAAAAAGGGTAAGAAGTGGTAGGATTACCATAATTGATGGTAGTCGTGGCTACACATGATTTGGTGATTCTAGGTGATGGAGGCTGGATAGCTCCTCGTGCGGTCCATGCATCTGAGAAGATGTCTCTGGAGGGCACCCAACAATCTTTGCATGCCTCTTATCATGTGATACTGATGGAATGTTCGTTGCATTGTGATCATGCCAAGATATAGAAGCAGAGTACAATCCTTGTACAAGTGCACAATTTTATGGCATCAACGACATCTGTAGGGAACCCCCTCATAATTGAGAACCTGGATGCAACAGGTGTTCCTCCATTGAATTTGAAGGTTTTCCTCCAAACCTTCTCGAGTATCCAAATGAACCAAGATACGAGCCATATCCATATTCCCTATGACAATGTAGGATTTGTCATAATCTAGATAAGTCCTCATATAATCCCCAATGTGTTTAAAAATGTCCTCAGACAATAAATGTAATGGAAGACTAGGCAGACGAACCCATATATGGCTAGTCCCCATATGCTCACGTTCCGAGTCAAATAGGGGCCTCCATCTCTTAAGTAAGACCAGAGCAAGCTCTATGTACCAAAACTTGAATAAAACCTAGGGAACATATTCAGGGTGTTGGAAACAAAGAGAAAACCATTTGCATGATAATGTAACCACCGAAAGGAGATATTATAGCACTTATCCCCAAATCTCCAAGATCCATTGTCTAAGACAGGCGACAGTGTCGAAATGATCCTGAACTTGACCAACCAGTACCCTATCAGCAATGTCAAGTACATCACCCATATGTAAGTTGAGTACATCACCCCTTTGGAGTTTTGGTGTTTGGAATCAATTTTCGTTAGTCCCACCCATGTTCAAATATCTGTAGGTGTCACCTATATGCCCGTAGTGTAGGAGGATACAAGAAATATGAAATCAAGTCCCATCACCAACTCCGACCTCTGGATTTTTAGTGTTTGGAATTGATTTACAGTGGTCCCACCCGAGTTCTTACTCTCGGCCTTTATTACCTTTTATTTTTTTGCTTTTCGAGACACCTTTCTTGAGGAGGGATTGATAGGGGGATTGGAGGAAATTACCTAACATGTACAAACCCTAGAACCATCTCCCAAGTCTGGTAGTGGGAGGGAGGAGCCTTCAAAATACCCAGAAGTAATAGGGAATGATATCAGAGGTGGAGGGATGGGGGTGGATGGAGTCAATGAATGAAAGATCAGGTGACCCAGATCTAGCGGATTAGTAGGGTATGGTACCATAAAGGAGGGTATACCTGAGATATACGACAAGTTAAAAGATGCGGACGGGTCCAGGCAGGCGATGAAGAACTATAGGGAGGCCGATGAGGGTGGAGAATATTCAGAGCACAGCAAGAAAAAGGATGTGTTCGGTGAGCTAGAAACAAGAAAATATGATGAAGGAGGACCGACTGGTGGCACAAAATTCTAAGTTGGAGCATAGGGATGAGAAAATACGTGTGCTGAAAAAACCCTAGGGTCACCCGCAAGCATCAAAGGAAGCTGCAATGAGATGGTAGAGGAGGTGACCAGAAGATGTGGAGGAGAGACCATCTAGATAGGCACTAATTCAAAGGGATCCTCGATGTAGTCAACCATGTCAACTCCATCTCAGCCGACAAACAGCGAAAGGGATCTACAAAATATTTATGCCCACCGAAAGATACCCAAACAAAAGTGCAAATGAAACCCCAGGTGCCAGAATAACGGAAAACAAAAAGTTCCAGCAGTGAGCTGCAGTCACCGAGGTAGGTAGTATATGGTCTTAACCGCAGTCGCGAGCTGAAATAGCCCTAGCTATGTGCAGACGAGAGTCGATGTCTAGTGAATGCAAAGCCATCCTTCCTCATACTCCCTTCCATCATTGAATCAATTAGCTTCCAAGTAAGTTCTTTATCATTTCCCGCCTTTTTTCAATTCATAGATTTAAATCAATATGGAATTTGGGTTTCAGATATGGAGAATGGGACAAGATGGGGTTAAGTTATTGAACATGGGATTTAAGACAACTTCATGGATTTTGGGTTTTGGAGATAAGTGATGGGGTTTCACAAATATGTTTTTCGTATTCAAGATATTATAATAGCAGAGACTTGTGATTTCCAATCATATTTGTGCACTATTGTCTATGTGAGTGAGTTATTGAAATTATATGCTTTTTATCTCTGCTTTTATGCGCTGAACTTTGATTTCTAAGTAACTACTTACTCAGAGATCAGCCTTTTAAGTCTGTCTTAACAAACAGTAAAATTATGTGAACTATTTCCTTGTATTATTGTTTAATCATTCAAGTTGTTAGATTACTAATAGTCATCATTTTTGTGAATTACTTCCTAAACGTTGTTGATTAATATTTATGGTTAAAGGATCTATGAACAGAATATTCTTGGTTGATCTAATTGTATGTTAAATCCATGTCATTTAACTTGTCAACCCGGGGGTTTCGTAAACTTAGAAGCAAACCAAACTATATGGGACCTCAGATGAAACAAGTGTAGGAAGATTGTCTAGAATGGAAATGCATATTACAAATGTTTGATCAATGGAATTAGTTTACTTTAGAAGATAGAGAAGAGTCTCTTGTTCAAGAGTCATGATTGTCCTTCTACCATCTTTTTATCACAACATTTCCAAACATATAAGAAAGCAGGAAAGAAATGAAATCAAGTAAATATTGTTTTCAATTCGGTTCTTAGCTCATGGAGAAGAGTCTCCTAACTTAGGAGGACTTGATTGTCCTTCTCACATAAAAACTAACTACTGAAAGGAAATCAATCTTCACATAAATGTAACCTAGGAAAGCATATAAGAAACTAAATCTTGTTTCAGTTCAGTCTAGCTCATGGAGAAAAGACTCCTAACTTAGGAGATCCTGGTTGTCCTTCTCACATAAAAACTAGCTACTGAAAGGAGATCAACCTTCACACAACAAAAACATGGCCATAACATGAATTCATATTGAAATTATCTACAAGTATTTACAACAAAGAAATAAGATGAACATCAGAATTTAAATTAATATATTCACAACAACTCTACAACAGAGTATATTGATCTCGGTATGTGAATCCTTCCATTCTTCAATGAGCACACATAAACAATTATCACACCTTAAGAATCAAACAACACTCATAACTCATGATTTGGAGAAAATGATATTATTCATGTTGAATGAACATAAATCTGATGCTAATGAATAGCTAATAATTGTTCTTTTTTCCTTTGAAGTATGTTTCTCTTATTTATACATGAATTAGGGATATCTACTCAATAAATGTAGATCCCTTATATCTACTAGATCCATACTTGTCTCAACTTATCCCTAAATACTAGATACAAATCCCATGACACGTCAAGATCTCCATGATCTTTCTCCGTGGAATATGGTCCACCTCTTGAGTTGTAATTCAAATTTGATCTTGGGAGGCCACATAAGGGTGCCTTGGAAGCTTCCAAATGATCTACACATGTCATCAAACTCAAGCCACTTTTAGGTATAAGCAAATACATATTATTTCTCTAACTTTTAATCATAAATTCACTCTAAATACATGAAATTAATAACTTTGGAAAATGTAAATGTGAACCCAAGTAGTAATGATAATGTAGGTTTATGTAATGATAATGTGATGGAATGAGATGACAAAATAAGGATAAAGATGAAAAATAGAGTGAAAGTGAATGTTAATTTGGCGGCCCAACATACCCCCCAAATTAAGTTATTACATGTCCTCATGCAATCTATTACATTGATTCACTTAATCATGATTTAATATTTTTGCATTGTCTTGTTTTGATATGGACTTTGGCTGATATCAATTTTTTAACTTCGCATAATTTTCTTTTTGAAAACTTTGTTCCTTTTTGCAAAGTCTTCTTTCTGAAAAACATTGGATTGCAACATATTATTTTGGTTGGTTCTTGTTTGACAACCAAAATTTGATTAGTATTGGTTCTTGTGTAACAATACTTTCATTTTTGTTGTGTTGCATCAAAAGACTTTGAAAAAATTTAATCAACCATTCATTCTTCGATCATTATTTGCAAAACATGTAACGTTTGAATCATAATGCAATAGTAGTTGTTTGGAAAAAGTATGTTGGTTAGGATGACATGTGTGTAAAGGACATATATGACATATGAATAGTGATAATGGAGTATGAATGTGAATATGAGGTATGAAAATGAACATGGTGAAACATTTTCCAAAAATTATAATTTCAGTATTAAAGGAATTGTATGATAAAAAGGTAGAACCTTTACTTACCTAAGTGGACAAACTATGTATATGTAGAAAAGTGTAGCTCCTACTGCCGAATCATGGAATGAAGAATACAAGAATGTGATCTATGTCTTGTTTGCATACATGATGGATGAAGTCATGAATGTGGATCCTTTATTACTGTGACTGCATTTGTTCCAAAGTATAAATATTGTTGAATCTTCTATTGGATCATATAGTCTTCATGTCGGCCCATATCGTGGCACAATTCTTTCCATGCAAATAAATGTGTCGATGTCAAACATAGAAAGAAGTCATTGGATCACCGGCCATTAATGAATGTCATTAACCAATGCAAGGGAAACTCACCATTAATGTCAATGAGTGCCAAGGTACCCAAGTACATCTTGCGAAGTGTGAATAAATGAGTTGATGTCGAGCCACTTGCAAGATCCAACAAACAAGGGATATTAATGTATTCCCATTGTTCATTTGCGAGAAGACTTGTCATTAAGGCATGCAAGCCTCAAGGTACTAATAATGACTCTAGTCTTTGTCCCAGATAAGGCACTGAAATCGATGGGTCAAGACTTGTTGAAAGGTGGGCCTTAAGGAATCCCACATTAGTCAATGAAAATTCGTACAAAATGATTGGTAGGACTATAGATAAAAGATGTCGCGATCAAACAGTTTTTATGGCAAGGAAAATAATGTAATGTAGAGAAATGGATGGTTTATTCGTGAGGCAAAAAGATGAACTGAAAAGTAGGCAAAAATGGACGCGACTCAGAAAAGTAGACATGTATGAAGTCATGATGGATAAGGCAATGAATCAGTGAACTTTAACATGGATGATGGATGAGGCTTTGAAGAAGAAGTGTGGACAAACATATCATGACACAAAATATTTCTATGTAGCGACAAATGTCACGACATAGTAATTAGCTCCTTCAAGCTTTCAATGATGAATGTGATTTATGGAGGTCACATTTGCATGAACTTGGATCGTCACGCACCTGTTGCCTTTGCGCACAAATTCCTCCAAAACAACAAGTTAGCATAAATTGTTTTCAAGAGTTATGAAATGTCCATTTGCAATTTTTTTAAAGTTTTTAAATCTTATTTATTTATTACAAATTCCTCCAAAACAACAAGTTAGCATAAATTGTTTTCAAGAGTTATGAAATGTCCATTTGCAATTTTTTTAAAGTTTTTAAATCTTATTTATTTATT
>APFE030054426.1:40011-74846 GCA_000404065.3 Pinus taeda
TTTTTTTTTTTGTTGATAAGTGGGTGAATCCTGAAAATCACGCTTACCCTGTGGCTGAGAGGCCACGACTCAAGGGCATCTAAGCCGTCAAAATCACCCGGGGATCGCACCCGACCTGAGCCGCACCAGCGGAAACCTTGCTGGATTTTTTGGTATCAGCGAGACTAGAACCGGTGACCTTTGCTTACGGAGCGCCTTAACAGCGCACTCCTTCACCGACTGTTCTAAATCTCTTTGATGTTTTGATTTTTAATTTTTTAATTGTTTTGATTTTTTCTAATTAATTTTTTTTTTTATATTAATTTTTTTCTATTTTTATTTGTTTTGTTTTTGATTTTTTTTTCCTAGTGAAAATATCATTTATTAATAAAATTCACTATATCAAATTATAAATTAAATTTACAAACAAAAAATGAAATAAAACTAAATTAAACTACTATTAACAATAAAAAATAAAAATAAAAACTGAATCTAAATTAGAATAAAAGTAAGAATCAAAGAAAACGAAAACTATAAGTAAACTCAAATAACATTTAATACAAAAAAATGGTAAAACTAAATTAATGATACAAAAAAAGGGTAAAACTAAATTAAACTACTATTAACAATAAAAAATAAAAATAAAAACTGAATCTAAATTAGAATCAAAGTAAGAATCAAAGAAAACGAAAACTATAAGTAAACTCAAATAACATTTAATACAAATACTGAATCTAAAAAAAAGTAAATTTAAACTAAATTAAAAATAAAATATGATTAATACCAGATATTTATTAGATCCAACAGCCATAGCATCAGTTTCACCTGCACCAACATTATCTTCCTCTTCAGATTCGCTATCACCTTGAACTAGCGCAGCGATTTTTTTTTTGAATCTCAAATCTCCGTAGATAATTCTTCAGAAATAGATGTGAAGGAGCTCCAAAGCAGGGCAGGAGATTGTGATTGGTAACACCATTGAGGGAGAATCTATCCAATGCAGAACATTACTGCAGTGGGTCCAGCAGTGATCTACATGTGTTACATTTGCATGCAGTCCTTTCTGAACTTCGGGCACATTAAGATAAGTGCATACGTAATCGTTGATGCAAGGATCATATCCAGGAAGTCCGTTTTCTACATTCTTGGAAGATTTAGGTAAGCAGATCGGAGCATAGAGATTGTTTATGTTTATATCCCCCATTTGGCCATACAATTCGACTTCTGCAGCTGAAAAGATGTTCTACACACATATAGTTGGGGTTTATAGAATTGTCACTGCAATGCTGCTTCCAACATCTGAATTCACTTCCGCGTCAAGGTTCATCATACCACGCAGCGTCGCTGCCTCCGCCGCCATGAACACTAACAGAAGGATTGTCATCCATAGGCTCGGCGTTTTAGACTTGGTGACACCCAGTTTTTCCATCTTCTTCACACCAATAAAACCATACACAGTTTGACACTCACTCACTGTGTATCTGTATCTGCAGATTATAATTTCTCTTCACTTATGGAGTCCACTGTTTGAACTAAGCTATGTTTAACAGTGCAGCACACATAGTCATACAGCCATTGGGAAGCTCCAAACATTCTTCCACCATCGGATTCGAACTTTCTTCTCCCTCGCTTATCATCATTATCTCCATGCCGACTTCTTCCCCAAATTCTACTTCTTCCCCAAATTCGTTCACGTCTCCATGCATTGTACAGGATTCCACAAAATCTGTTAGCAACATTATCATATCTTTATTAATTGCATTCTATTTTGATCTTAAATGTGGCATATTTGTTACAGAAAATAGTGGGTCAAATATCTTGATTATCAAAACGTGGCTGCCAAAAATTCTTTATTGATGTCATTGTAATTTGTAATCACCATGCATTAGCACTCATCTTAATCACCAAAACATCAACACTATCCCTGAAGATCACTCTTAGAAAGATTCGGATGTACCGGTTTTGCGTAATCCGCAGCTACCGACAGATGTCCTACCACTCTATGTTTCAGAATCCCTGGAATTATTGGTTTGAGATTGCTGCCATATACAAGAAGCCCTTGTTGATTGTCTGCTACTTGTGGTACATTCTGTGGAGATTGAACATTCCAAGGAGCAGGTGGAAGACTTCCAGGACGTTTCTGTGCAGGCAAATTCAAATTGACTGATTGTGCATCGTGTACAAGAATTTACTGCTGTGGCTTATGAGACTGCCCTGCTGGATTTTCCCATTGTAAAACATGGCCAGCATTGTCCAGACGTGATTTGAAAATTTTGATATTCATGCTGTTGTGTTGAAGAAATCACCAAAGAATTACTTCCATTTGGATGGTATGGCTGTTGTTGCAATTGAGATGAAGAATATGTTGGTTGTGTTGTCAAGACATCTTGAGCACTTAGTTGTGAATTAAATGGATATGGAGCTTGTTGGAAAATGGAACCTGGTGAGGTCTGCATGTATTTCCCACTGGGTGGGCTGTCTGCTGGTGGCGTTGTTTTCCCCATCAAGTGATTCCAAGGAGATCAAGGAGTATCAAGGAAAAATATTGAAGTGGCACGGAGAAGTTGCTGAGAGGCTTAAAGAGTTAAGACGTCGATCAGGCCAGAATCTAGAAGAAACGGCCAGTTGTTTCTCAAGAAATGTGGTTGTCAACCAAAAATGTAAAACAAGTACTAGAAATGGCACTTTTGATGAGTTAGGTTTCGGTTTCAGTCGGAATGTTGGTTTGTTTTGTTTTTTTTTTTTTTTTTTTAACTTATTTATTTATTTTGCATTGTCTTTTTTTTAACTATTTTTTTTTTTAATTTTGATTTATTTTCTAATGTTTTTTTATAAACTAAATTAAAAATTGGTTTATTTTGCTTTTCTCTAAATCATTTTTTTCAAACTAAAATTGTTTTATTTGGTAAAAAAACAAATTTAAACCTTATATTTAATTTGTTACTTTAAAAATATATTTTTATTAAGAAATAAAAATAAAATTTATTTTGTATTTTTTAACTAAAAAAATCCTAATTTTTAGAGAAAAAATTTCTGGAGAAATCACATCAAATAATTTATTGGAGCCAATGTGTGTCAATACGTTGGCTGATGTTGGCTCCAATAATTATTTGATGTGATTTCTCTGGGAAATTTTCTCTTTAAATACTATGAATCACAGAAGTCTAAGCTAGGAAATATTCCTAATTTTTTTAATTTTTATGTGTTTTAAAATCAAAACCTTAAAAAAGAAATTGAATTTATTCCTAATTTCTTTTTATTTTATATATTCTAATTTTTTTTTTTTTTAATTTATGTTGTATTAAAATCAATCTTTTAAAAAGATTATTGAATTTATTCTAAATTCTTTTTTAATTTTATATTGTTTTTAAAAATCAAAAATAAAAATAAAAAGAATTTAAATTTTATTCTAACCCTAAAACAATCTAAAAAATTTATTCATTTAGGATGAATTTTTTTTTAGCAAATGGAGACAAGAATATTTCAAACCCTGAAAACATTTATAGACATCCTACTTTACATTTATAGACATCCTACTTTCTGATCCTCGAGATCGTCACGTAGGAGAAGAGCATACTTATTCGAAAGAGAAAATATCATCCTACTTATTCTATGTTAATTGGAAATTACAAACTATTACGTGTAATTAAATTTCCAATGTAACCATTCACACAATAGTAGTAAAATATATTCATTTTCAATTTCGCAATTTTAAAATGAAAATATACAAGGATGATCGAATCTAGTTTTTATGAGTGTGACTTAATGAAATAAGAACGAAAACGAAATTGATCTAACCTCATACTTGTTTGAAACCATTGAAATCACCTTTTGATAAGGCTTTCATAGCCATGATTTCCACTCTGAGTCAAATCATGCTGCAACTTCTCTTCATCCTCCTTAATCTCCTGATCAAATAATTGTCCATCATTAGATATACAAGATTCTTCGAATGTTAATTCATTGTTTTCTTCTACAGGAGTAGTTAAGCTTTTAGCTGTCGAGATCTCTTCTTCGCAAGAAAAGGAGATCCTGACACTTGCTAGGATCTGAATGAGTTGTTCCAAACTTATACTCATCGTTCTTCCATATATACATATGGATTTTTATTGTATTTTTTTTTGTTTAGTGAATGGGGGTTTTTTATTTGTGTTCCATTTCTATGTTTTCTATATGAGAATAAACTTAAACGAAAATGCCTAAATGCAATTAACCCTAAATAAAAATGATTCCTGAATAAAAAAGTTTCCTAAGCAATCCTCCTAACTAGCTTACATCTAAGTTTGCTTCCTCGGCAACAGTGCCAAAATGTTGGGCAATTTAATTGTCCGTTAAATCCCTGTCATTTAATTTGTCAATCCGAGGGTTTCGTAAACTTAGAAGCAAACCAAAATATATGGGACCTCGGATGAAATAGGTGTAGGAAGTTTTTTTATAATGGAAATGCATATTACAAATGTTTGATCAATCAAATTAGTTTACTTTAGAAGATAGAGAAGAGTCTGTTGTTCAAGAATCTTGATTGTCCTTCTACAATCTTTCTATAATAACATTTCCAAACATCTAAGAAAGCAGGAAAGAAATGAAAGCAAGTAAATATTGTTTTCAATTAAGTTCTTAGCTCATTGAGAAGAGTCTCCTAACTTAGGAGGACCCGATTGTCCTTCTGACATAAAAACTAACTACTGAAAGGAAATCAATCTTCACATAAATGTAACCTACGAAAGCATATAAGAAAGTAAATCTTGTTTCAGTTCAGTCTATCTCATGGAGAAGAGACTCCTAACTTAGGAGATCCTGGTTGTCCTTCTCACATAAAAACTAACTACTGAAAGGAGATCAACCTTCACACAACAAAAACATGGCCATAACATGAATTCATATTGAAATTATCTACAAGTATTTACAGCAAAGAAATAAGATGAAAATTAGAATTAAAATTAGTATATTCACAACATTACTCTACAACAAAGTATACTTATCTCAATATGGGGATCCTTCCATTCCTCAATGAGCACACATGAACAACCATCACACCTTAAGAATCAAACAACACTCATAACTCATGATTTGGAGAAAATGATATTATTCATGCTGAATGAACATAAATATGATGCTAATGAATAAGTGATAATTGTTATTTTTTCTTTTGAAGGATGCTTCTCTTATTTATACATGAATTAGGGATATCTACTTAATAAATGTAGATCCCTTAAATATCTACTAGATCCATACTTGTCTCAACTTATCCCTAAATACTAGATACAAATCTCATGACACATCAAGATCTCCATGATCTTTCTCCTTGGAATATGGTCCACCTCTTGAGTTGAAATTCAAATTTGATCTTGGGAGGCCACATAAGGGTGCCTTGGAAGCTTCCAAATGATCTACACATGTCATCAAACTCAAGCCACTTTTAGGTATAAGCAAATACATGTTATTTCTCTAACTTTTAATCATAAATTCACTCTAAATACATGAAATTAATAACTTTGGAAAATGTTAATGTGAACTCATGTAGTAATGATAATGTTGGTTTATGTAATGATAATGTGATGGAATGAGGCAACAAAATGAGGATGAAGGTGAAAAATAGAGTGAAAGTGAATGTTAATTTGGCGGCTCAACATACCCCACAACTTAAGTTATTGCATGTCCTCATGCAATCTATTGCATTGTTTCACTTAATCATGATTTAATAATTTTGCATTGTCTTGCTTTTATATGGAATTTGGCTGATATCGATTTTTTAAATGCAGTCTTCCACTCATCTCCCTCTATGATTCTAATTTGATGGTATCCGCTCTTTAAATCAATTTTGGAAAACCAATAGGAATTACTCAAACAATCCAATAAATCATCAATATATGGTAGGGGAAAATGATACCTGATTGTAATTTTGTTTAGGGACCTAGATTTTGTACACATGTGCCATCCTTCATCATTCTTTGGAGTCAACATTGTAGGTAGTGCAAATGGATTAAGACTCTCTCTAATCAATCCCTTATCCAACAACTCCTGCACTTTCTTTTTTATCCCCTCATTCTCTTTAGGTGTCATGCAGTAGGTGACTTTATTAGGCAAACTAGCTCTTGGTATCAAGTCAATGTGATGAGTAATACTCCTTACTAGTGGCATATCACTTGGAAAATCATCCACCACAATATCATGATACTCCTTCAACATCCCTTGAAATTCTAAAGGAAAATTGGAGACAGTGCTAGAAGTAAGAATTACTCTAGGTTTATAAACAATAGAAAAAAATACCTCTTTTGACTTCATATGTGGTATAAATTCCTTGCCACTCATAAACAATGCCTTTGAATCACTGCTTCTAGAAATACCTTCTTCCTGCAATGGCAACAAAGTATGCTTGATGACATCCTTCTGGAACTTAAATTGTTCTGCATGCCATCATGCACCACATTTTTGTCAAACTGCCATAGTCTTCCAAGCAAAATGTGACACACATCCATTGGCATCACATCACACAAAATAATGTCTTTGTATCTACCAATTTGTTGCTCAACCTCACACTATTCATTGACCAAAATTTTATGTCCCTTCTATAGCCAAGACACCCTGTAGGGTGTTGGGTGCTTCTGTTTCTTCAATTTCAACTTCTGTACAACCTCGGTGGACACTAGGTTGTATGTACTACCACTATCAATCACCACTTTACAACACATACCTTGGACCTTGCAAACTATCCAGAACAAGGATATCCTCTGAGCTAGCTCAATAGCTTCCTTCTCTTGCTTTATCATCAACTTATTCATCATCAAGGCTTTTCCTATCTCTGGCACATTCTCTGCTCCTTACGCATGTACTTCCTCCTCTTCTACTGGAGCTACAATAACATTCCTTTGGTCTGGTTCTTTATTCTCTAGACAATCATACTCCATGTGCCCAAGCTTTCCACACTTGTAGCAATGAACCTCTCTCATGCCTCTTCCTCTTCCTACGGAAAAGGATCTTCGGCCTCTAGAATCTCCCTCTTGTTGTCACTATGGACTAGAGCTACTAGCCCCATATTTAGATGCAGTAGACCTCCCTTTGCTTTGTTGTTGTCCTCTACTTCTAGCAGCACCTTTGCCTTTTCCTGTGTGTTTCCTTGCAAGCTTCTCTTCTTCTTTTAAAGCCAATTGGTAAGCCTCCTCTATTTTCCCCATGGAAATACACTTATCTCATCCTAGATGTCCAACCTGAGTCCATTGATGTACGTTGTAGTCTTATCTACAGACTCTTCCACATATCCATCTTTAATGTTCACTTTGTAGAACTTCTTTATGTATTCCCCAACTATCATACCTCTTTGTCTAAGGTTCTGCATACTTCTAAACAAAGTTAGTTGGTAATATTTTTCCAAAAACTTCCCTCTTAGCTTTGCCATCATCCTATCCCATATCTTGATCTTTTACTTATTCTTTCTTCTTCTCTCTGTTTTTTTTTTTAACAAGTTCAGGTAGTTGGTATATTATCAAAAGCTTTGTTGGAGCAAGCTCCTATTGCAAACGATAGCAAAAAGATAAACATCTAAGCCAGGAGATAGGAACGTAGTCTCTTCTCCAAGGCTAGTGTTCAAGACTTCATGTATTTTTATGGGTATTCTAGTGTACTGCCTAACAAACTGACCTATTAGAAAGAGAAATTTACATGCCATGGGTTCTTTGACATTTTTTCAAGGCTTATAGACTGTTTGCTCCTGAGTTGGATGTTTCTTCTTTTCATATTTGACTAAGTTCTCTTCTTCATTACTTGTGCTGTTGATTTTGTAATGTGCCACTGTGGTTCCATTTGAGTTGATTTCCTGTTCTTCCTTTGGCTTTGCATTCTACTCCTTATTTGATGTGTTTCCTTGGATTTGTAATGCCTGAGGTGTTTTTTCTTCTTTTGGTGTTGACCGCTTTCCTTTTGTCAGGCATGGGGGCTATTTGAATTGATGAACGGGATTTTCAGTTTAATAACTACCCAGATTAAGTCGCAAAATTCGGAATCATGGGATGGACGGTAGAGATTATCCAGAGGAGCTGCAGTCTGGAGGAACCGTCACTGCCATCGATGAATCAAATCAACGGTCATTGGGCATGAAAAGGTTCGAACAATAATCAATGAGAAAGGCAGGTTTAAGGGCGAAGGTGGTATTTCGGGTGGATAAGAAACCGTGAATGGTAAAAAGGGGAGTACGCCTAATTCCATTGACCAGGTGACACGTAGCAGCAGAGGAGAGAGAGAATACCACTTTTCAAGTGGGTAATCTCTGAGCATGTTGTTGGCCTGATATTGATAAGAACCATCAGATCCGATGGGGACAGATTGACGATGGGAGAAAGTCACACAAGTTTGGATGGGCGGGTTGATCGCCAACCGTCGGATCAGGTGCCAGATCAATGATCTAGCTTTGATCGGAGAGAGGAGAGAAAAGCGATGTGGTGAAGGCTTGGGGGGTGAACCCAACAATATATTTAGGTGAGAATGAATGCTTATTTGAACTCCTAATTAAGCACTCAATCATGATTTTCCATTGTATTTTGGTAATAATGAGGTCCCATAGAGAGGACCAAAATCTCGACATAATAGAGGCTTTACACTGCAATGGGGTGCTGGGTGGAGGGAGTGGAGGGGATGGAGGGATATGGGGTGAACAAGCTGGGTAAGAAGAGGGGAGAGGGCTTAATATGAAGTTTGTTCTCTTAGTAGAGGTAATGCTGAGGGTTATTATATAAGGTAGGAAGGGGATTTGAAGCCAAAGAAGCACTATATTGACCTGGAAGGTGAAGGTTTCTTCACTGAGATTGCTTCTGCGATGATTGCACCCTCTATTCTTATAGTGCTTTAATGCCACCCAATCCCTGCCTTTCATGAAATAGTTTGCAACATGGTTCTTATGGCCATGGTTGCAATCTTCCTTCCTGTTGTTTCTCATGCTAGAGTCTAAAGTTTCATGGATTTTCTTATGCATTTCCATGACTTCCTGGCTATTACTACAGTGATGAGTCCTTTGTTGCTTTTTGACTGTTGTTTTTTGATTTATTGCTTTTAGCCTTGTGGTTTTTCCTTGATTTTGGTGATTTTTATACTTGTTCTTTTTGCTGCTCATTAAGGAACAGAGTTATGATATTCTTCCTGGTTTTCACGAACATACCCTTCATTTTTTTCCACTGCTTGTTTTGCAAAATAATCCACCTATTGATAGTGAATTCTCAAGACATGTTTGAATATTACATTGCTTGAGCCTTCCAAGTTCTTCCTTATTCTTCTAAGAATTTTATTCATGAACTCATTGCTTAGGTTTTTGTTTCTTGCCATTGCCTCTATTATTATGGTTGAGTCCCCTATTATGATAGGATTTTGAATTTCTCTTTTTTTTATTATTCTTGTTTCCATCAGAAATTTTTATGCTTCTGCCTTATTATTTGAGATTTGTCCCAATCCCCATTCATATGTGACATTTTCTTTCCCATCAGGATCTAGGATTATTCCCCCTACCCCTGCCTTTCCCGGGTTATGCTTTGAGGCCTCATCAAAGTATAGACAGTATATGTTCTGATTTTTCCTCCAGTTTGTCAGTTCCTCTTCACTCATTCTTGTTTTCCAAATTTCTTGAGTTTATCTTCCTGTTTCCTTTTTGTCCATTATTGTTTATTATGGCTTTGCAGAGCCAATCTCGCTCTTCCTGCTGAAGAGTGCTATAATCTGTTGGTGTTGTTCCTTTGACATTGAGGATTTGAGAAGTTAGACCCCACGTTTTTGAGAGGGTCTTCCCTATCCTTGGAATTTGATTTTTGAATATGCACTCATTTCATGTCAACCAAATTTGCCAACATAGAACTACTGGGATGCACTTCCATATTCTCTTAATTGTGACTTTCTTCTTTGTTGTGTATGGATAGGCCTTCTCGAGGGTCTGAAGAAAATCTGGGAAGGACTGTTCAAAATTTATTCTTATTTCCAAAGGACTTATCAGCTGCTGCCAACATTCTTTGGCAATGGTGCATTCTTGGAATAAGTGTTGAATATTTTCTTCAGCCTGCATGCATAATGGGCATCGTGTTGGGCCTTGAAAGCCCTTTTTTTAAGGTTGTTACTAGTCAATATTCTCCCTTTTAATAGAGTCCAAATGAACATTTTGATCTTAGGCAGACTTTCTGATTTCGAAGCTATTTTCCAAGAATCCCAGTGTTTTTGATTTGGTTGTTCCTGAAGGATTTTATATCCAGTCCTAACTGTGTAGTGTCCACCGCTTGGGTCCCAAAGATAAGCATCTTCCTCATCAAAGTGGATTGGCGCTGCCCCTTTTAAGAGCTACCTAATTTTGCTCCATTTCCTTTCCAAATCTATCGGGATTGCTAAGCTTTTCCAATTTTGCCACTCCTTTTGATTCCAAAGAGATATAGAGTGTAAGGTGTTGAAACCTTTATCTTTCATCCACTCTTGTATGTCTTCAGTTTCTAGATGAGTCTGTAATGGTTCTTTTCCCATGATTCTATCCTCCCAAATTGAAATTGTTTTTCCATTGCCTGGGATTTTAGAAATGTATCTACTCATTAATGGAATTATTTTTTTAACCAGATTCATACTTGGGTACATGGTCTTATTGGGATATTTCCATTGAGCAGTCTTTTCCTGGTGCCATCCATATATTTTGTTATAAGAGTCTTTTTCCACCATCTCTCTTTTCCTGTAATTAGCCTCCATACTATTTTCATTCCCAGTGTTGCATTCATGAGCCCAGGGATCCGTATTGATAGGCCTCCTTGTTCATAAGGTAGTACTACTTGCTCCCACCTGACCAAGCTAAATTTTTTGTTTTCTTGCTTCCCCCCTTGCAACAAAAAGCTTCTTAAGATAAGCTCCATTTGTTTGTGGGCACTTGCTGGGGCCATGATTATGGCATATTGATAGATAGGTAGTGTTGTAAGGAGTTCTTTGATTAGAATTACCCTTCCTGCCATATTCAGCAACATTATACCCCAGCTTTGTATTTTGTGTTTCATTTTTTCAATTTGTTTAGTCCATAGTTCTATCTTCATGTTCTCTTTTGAGATTGGAAGTCCCAGATAAAAGAAGTGTGTCCATTTTTCTTGTACATGGATGTCTAAGATTTGTGAAATCCTTTGCATAGTTCTGGGAGGGGTATTCCATCCATATATCCTGCATTTTGTATTGTTTAATAGCCCACTTGAGACCTATAAAAATTCATCCATAACTTTTTTGAACCTCCTTGCTATTATTGTAAATGCCCCTCCCAGCAGCAGCGTCTCATCAGCAAAGAGTGAGTGGTTTATTGTTTTTACTCCTTTTGCTATTCTGATCCTTGTGATATTTCTTTCCTTTCTTTGATTTTCCATAGCCCTGCTTAATGTTTCCGCCATTATAATGTATAGGAAGAGGGAGAGAGGACAACCTTGCCTAAGGCCTCTTGTGCTTTGAAAGAAATCACTGGGCCTTCCATTTATGAGGGGGGCAATCCATGGAGTAGAGATGCATGCCTGTATGACTTCCACTATTTCTCTTGAGAATCCAAGTTTCTGGAGGACAGCCATTAGATATGGATGACTGGCCCTGTCAAATGCATTTTCCATATATGGTTTGATTATGAGGCCTTTTTCTTGCTTTAGCATACTGGAGTGAACCACTTCTTGTACAATAATTACATTATCTATGATTTCCCTGTTGGGCACGAATCCTCCTTGATTTTCAGATATGATTATTGGAAGTACTTCCTTGATTCTATTTGCAATTATTTTTGTTATTATCTTATATGATGAATTACAGAAAGAGATAGGCCGAAACCTGTTGAAAGTTGAGGGGTTTGCTTCTTTTGGGATAAGAGCAAGATAGGAGGATTTGGTGTTGCCTCCTAATTTTTTTTTTTGAAAACATTCTTCACCATTCTTAAGAAATCCTTTCTGATGGTATACCAATGAAATCTGTAGAATGCTATTGTGAAGCCATCTGGCCCTGGGGCTTTGTCCAGATGCAGGCTCCATATGTCCATCACTACCTCTTCTTCTGTGGGATCCTTGCACATTGCTGCATTTTGTTCTTTTTTTATTTTTCTTTTTTTGTACTTTAAGAAGTCTTCACTTTCAACCATTTCTTTGTTGGCTAAAAGTAGGTTTTTAAAGTGTTGATAGGCTGCTTTTTATAGTTCCTCTACTCCTTTGACCTCTTGGCTTTCAACTTGAATTTTTTCTATTTGGTTTCTTGCTCTTCTTATATTCATTGTGTTATGGAAAAATGATGTGTTTTTGTCCCCTACCTTGAGCCACAAACTTCTTGATTTCAATCTTGCCTCTTCTTCTTCTTTCCTCCTATTTTCCCTATATATTTCCCAAAAGGTTTCCTTCTCTCTTAGATAATCTTGCTTGCTTTCTTCTTTGTTTTCTTTTTCAGTTTGCATGTTGTCCATTTTCTGCTATAACTCTTTTCTCTTTTCTTTTCTTTTTTAATTCATTTTCTCTTGCCCATTCATTTAATTTGTTTCTTGCATTTTTTAATTTTTTTTCCCAAATATACTGTGGTGATCCTATTACTCTTGTCTCCTATGCTTCCTTAACTAAGTCACTGATTTCTCCGTCGCTATCCCAAATTGAGTTGTATCTAAATGGGAGCAAACCCTAATTTTCCATTTTTCCCATGACTATTATCACCGATTTATGATCAGATGCTGTGGTGTGTAAAATTTTTTATTTTATGGAGCTGTGCACTACTGCTATATTTTCTTGTATCATAATTCTATCCAGCCTTTCTTTTATGTTACTTTTTCCCACTCTTTTATTGCTCCAAGTGTATTTCCCATTGTTTAGGGGGATATCTATCAAGTTGTGTTGCTCCAATAATTCTTCTAGAGTATCCCTAGATGGGTCTGTGTGATATGTTCCTCCAAACTTTTCTTCTATGTTTCTTACCAAATTTAAATCTCCTCCTAGTATTATTTTCCCATCTTGGACTTCTTTTAATGCTTCTTTTAAGGTGTCCCAGCATTTCTCTTTTTCCTTGTAATGATTTGAGGCATATATATTTATGACACTGTACTTCTCTTTTGTACTGATTTGCATTAGATCTGTTTGGATCCAGTGCTAATCTTTTTTGTATTTTATTAATTCCCAAGTTCTTTTTTTCCATATTGTGCATATGCCTCTTGACGCTCCTCTTGCCTGTATTGCTTCCCCTTCATAATTTCTGAATTTTTTTTTTATATTTTCAGTTTCTTGGTTGTTTTTTTTTGTCTCCTGAATCATAAGGATGTCTAGGTTTTCTTTTGCCAGAATGTCTCTTGTGGAATTTTCCTTGATGGTCGATCCCATTCCTCTACAATTCCAAGAGACCACTATCATTATTTGCTTGTTGGGTGGTGCAAGGCTCCTTTCCCTCTTGGCTGACTTTTTTAGTTGTTTCCTGAACTCCTTCCTAAGAAGGTTTCCATAGGTTGTTGTGTTCCTAATGCCATTTCCTTTCTTGTTGCTTCATCTCTGATTTCTTTGTTTGTATTTCTTCCTTATTTTTTTTGGTATTCTACATTTGGGGGTACTTCCTTTGACTGCTTTCTGGTTAGGATTCTGTCTACTAGGGGGGGAGAGGGGTATGAGTGTTTGAAACCAAAGGGGATGAGGGGGGATTGGGGGTATGTTGTGGAGATCTGGATCTAGATCTGGATCTTTTTCTAGGTGATGGGGGGGCTGAAGGGTCTAGAGGTTCAAAATGGTTAGGGCTAGCAAGAAGGTTATTAACTTTTGGTGATGGAGGGTGGGGGTCAGAGGATGTGGAAGGTTGCGAGGAAGAGAGATTTGGTTGTTTATGGACTGTCTTCTTTCTTTTTACCTGTTCCCATTTGTTTTCCGGATCTTCACTCTTTTCATTTTCATTCTTTTTTTTTGTACATCTATTTTCAAAATGACCGTATTTGTGACATACCTTGCATTTGAAGGGGATTTGTTCATAATCCAATTGTTGTATGTGCATCCACTGGTCCACTTTGATTTTGATGGTTTCTAGTAGCCCTTTCCCAAGATCCACTTCTACACATATTCCGGCGCATGCATGCACATTTTCCTTTGGCTCGCACCTGTTTATATATTTCCCAACTATGTTTCCTATTGCTTTGACTGAATCGTCCCCCCAAAAGTGAAGGGGAAGGTGTGGCAGTCTGACCCAAATGGGGACAGCATTGGGAACATCCATTTCTGGATCGAAATCCAGTGTCCATCTATTTAGATACAAACCCCTAGTATCCATAGAATAAGGTCCATTCCTAAATATCAGATCTCGATCCTCCTTGGTTTCAAAGTGGAAGGTGAAGTAACCTCTTCAACAAAACCTGATTAAGATTTTCCCATCTATTGACGCAGTCCAGTTCTTTTCTACCCATTTTTGCACAATTTTGGGTGATGACCATAACCCAGTGAACTGCCCCACTAATCCATGCTCCGCCAGAGAAAGTGTTGCTCTACGAGGAAGGGTAGGAGGGAGTGAGATTTTAGGAATATCTTCTAGTATTTTGACAAACTTGGTGTGTGATGGTCTGTTCTTTACCGGACCCATTACAGAAATGAGAGAGGCAAAAGC
The DNA here is from genome assembly GCA_000404065.3 of Pinus taeda. NCBI lineage: Eukaryota > Viridiplantae > Streptophyta > Pinopsida > Pinales > Pinaceae > Pinus > Pinus taeda. The sequence continues at coordinate 54,565 of APFE030054426.1, forward strand.
TTTTGTTGTTCCTTCATTTTCTTGCTGTTGATCTGAAGGAAGCTCTTCGTCCTCTAATGCATCCATGGAACTCAAGCCCAGCAGCAAGAGGCCATTGGGAGGGAGTTGTGTGCTGCTGCATGCTTCTTGATGTGTTCATTGACTATGGTTGTGCAACTCCTTTAGCAAGCGTGCGACCCCTCCCATTTTATTCTTCTCTCTATTTCACACCATCCCACCAGAGAATTGCATGTTCCTTTAATCTTGTCACTACAAACTTAACCTTCTTCTCTTCATCCATTTCCTCATATTCAAAGAACTTGTCCATCTCTGTGATCGAGTCAAGCAACTCCTCTAGATTCATATTGTCTATGTAGGAAGATATATTTGGTTTTGGTTTCATGACATAACCAAAAATTTCCCTTAGAACCGTAGCCTCTGATGATTCTTCTGCTACTTCTTCTTCTGCAGTTTCTTCCTCCTTAGAACTCTCATCTCCAACTTCTAGTTCTCTATTTTGACCAACCTCCATTGATGTCATTCTTTCCTCTAATAATTGCATTGCCTATAGTACCTCTTGGTTAGCAACTGGCCTATGTCCTTGTCCTCTTATGCCTTGTCCAATGCTTATCTCAACTCTGGGCAACATGATTCCTTCTCATGTTCCTGAAGTAGATGCAGGGTCTACCTTGATACCACTTAATGTAAATCTCAACAAATATTGGCTTAAATGGACCCCTATAGGAATTGTTTCCTTTAATTTGAAGCTCCTTTAAACCCAAGGGATCAAATCCCTATTAAAAGTTGCAAGGAGAGGCTCCAATACAATGAGATAATTACAAAGGAGAAACAATGCAAAATTTATCTAGACTGACCGTACAATCATGTGACCCCCTGTCCCTAGAATTATTTAAAAATAAAATTAAAATCCCTTATGGTATGGCCCAATTAATTCTTTAACCAATAATAATACCTCGCCAACGCACCCACCTACTTATGGGCCCTACAACTCCATCATCTAACAAATCTGTGGAATGGAAAGTATTTTTGTCACCATCACTTGACGGTCCCTAGTCCCCTGTCGCCTCCACTCAATTAAAATTAGTTACAGGATTCCAGGATTTTGAGTTTTTCGGACTCTCATTTCCGGGCTAAAATTTTGTTATAGGATTATGTTCATAAATGATCCTAGCTCGTTCAACTAACAGACTGTTATAAAAGGGGGAAAAAACTAAGTTTTGGCCCTTCCAAGCTTATTCTCAATTTTGACTCTCTGACTCCTCTTGACTCTCTGTGATATTTGGGCCTCTCCTCTTAATTCAGTGACCTTTGTATGGTGATTTCTCTCCCTTTTCTTCCTTCCTGAAATCACTCTTATGCTAATATTGGGCATTTTATAGGTCTCGGGTATGATAATTAAAAACACAGGGACTATAGACTCTATGAGAAAATAAAATTGCAGAAGGACTAGTATGCAAATATAGAGCTCTCGTAGGCAAATTTCCACTCTCACACACTCTAACTCTAGAAAATTTTCTCATTAATCAAAGAAATATTAAAATTACATCAATTTGGTCCATATCCTTGAAGATAGGATCTAAGGATCCATTTGGGGGGAATTTAAACAAACTACAACAAATTGTATAATTTAAATAATTACATGGAAAATTAAAACAAATCCTAGCCTAACAAACCACTCATTCAGGAACTAGCTCCTCTAGTAAATATTTTGACCTATCAGTCAATGAGAATTACGGATACCTTGACATCACCCTACAACCACAAAAATTACTAGTGCAATCACCAGCAATATCAACCATATAAACCCTTTGGTAAATCTGATCAGACTCCAAAACATTAATGCTTTGTCTCTACCATTAGCTACACGTGTATTCTCTTATCTATGTGTAATGTCACATCAAAGCAAGTCTACTACTAGTGCCATGCATAGGTGCCTCTTTTTCTATGTCCAATCGCGTTGCTACAAGAGATTATATTCAACATTCCATGCACACATGAGCTTCTAGATCCAATACTAGTAGCTAGGCATCACTCTCAAATTCCACTCACATCAAATTTCAATTTCATCCTCCTTACATGCTTTTCAATCACAACTTCAATCTCTTACACAATCACACCCAACATAATGCACATTATCTCTACATGGGTACACACATTAAACTAGTATCTAACCTCTATTGATCCCTTTCTCACATATTTAATTGTGAGCTCAGCATCCTCCTAGTCAACCCACATGCTAAATTGGACTCAATCAAACTATAATGATGATCCACCTCCTTAGTAACCAAAATAGATTGCTTGGATCAGATCAATACATAAACACTTAGACCAAGTTAGCTGACTTGGACCAGATCATTTCCATAATAATAAATCAATGTGTTCGCAATATCCCTTCGATCAAATCGATGTGATTATTATAGGTTAGTTCAAACATCTGAATGCTACCATCACCTTGGGCAATTTCCTTTGAATCAACCCGTGATATTCTTTGTGCACCTATAAGAGCATGTCACGGGCATAGAACATGACACATGGATAGAGTGTTATACATGAAAATACCTCCTCATCATACAAGAGGATATTACTATGCTTTGTTTGAAATACACCCCTTTTTTCATCCTATTTAAGACTATAATACAAGTTATGTACCATGAGGACAACATTATCCTAGTATATAACACTTTCTCTTCATCTAACTTGTGCTACCAAATTCTCATTCAATCACAAGGAAAAAGCCCAAGTTAACTCACTATGACACTCCTATTCACGTGAGGAAATTTTCATATGGTGGAATCAATTTATCCTCATCTACATCTTTTTCCTAAACAAAGAATGCTCTTAAAAGAAAATAAAAGAATTAAAGCTATTAAAAGTGGATTAAAACTCTTAAAATCACTTAAAAATAGATAAAAGTCATTTGTATGAGGAGACAACATCCACCCCAAATATTTTTCCCAAATTGCATTGGAGAGAAACTAATACTCTTCATATCCTTTTTTCTTCCTATATATTGCAGGCTTTGCCATTGAGAAAGAGATTAGAGTTCATTATATTATTATGTTGTCGAGGTTTTCCTTGAGAGAAAGAGATTTTGGAGCTAGGAGTTGGAGGAGGTGTTGTTGTAACTACATTTATTGGTTGTAATCTCCTTCTCATTCATTAATAATGATATATCAATTATTCTTGCTTCTTAATTATTGTTCATTATTCACTCATGTCTAACTAATGATCATTTAGAAGTTTTGCTTGTCATGCTTTATTTGGTTATGTTTAGATGTTAATCTATTATAGCTTTGATTGATAATATTATTATGTTGTGAATGTTTCTTTGTTTTCCTTTATGTGTAGGATTAGCCTCTGGAGTTAGCTGGCAGTGATTCTCAACTACAATGACAACTCCAACTGATCTTCACGAAAAACCAAGAGGGTTCTTCTCTAGCATTTTTTATGTCAATCTAACTATATTCCTTACATTCCTAAAAGTGTCCAGCCTTAGTACTATATTTACCTTACCCTCCAGGAAAACTTGAGAGGGTTTGTTCTTTGTCCTTCTGAGCACAAATGCCTATAGAATAATTAGAAAATCCTCTGGGGAGCATTATGATTCTTAGTTTGTTTTTCCTTATCCTAAATTACCTCTCTTTGATCTTGTCTTTGCTTGAATTCCATTCATTTGTTCACATGCATAATAGTCCAACTGATCTGAGTACTTTTCTTGGACCTAGACCTTCATATTCTAATAAAATATCCTATAACGTTGGTCTTTTGTGGACATAGAACATTATAACATGGGCTCTTCCTTATAAACATGTGTTACCCCTGCCTATAATGCATTGCGTTGACCTCTGTTTGTCACTTTTTCTATGATTTCCACTGCCTATTGTTTTCTTGTTTTTGTCTTGAGGTCTCTGATATCTTAGACTATGATTACTATGGTTGCATTCATGTTTTCTTTTGAAGGTTAGTTTAGCTTGCACTACTTACATCCTAAAAAGAAAAGACAAAAAAAAAAAAAAAAATTATCTACTAATTTGCTTGATGTTCAGTTCATTAGTGTGCATGTAATTGGAGTATCACTATCTGCATTTCTTAGGTGTATTGGAACTTGCATTATGCTTGTTTATTGTGGGAAATGATGTATGATACTCTCTCCTTATAGAATTACTCTTCATTAAAATAAAATCTAAAAGAGTGATCTGCATGGTTTAATTCAAGAGTCTTTTAAAGTTCATACGTTAAACCCCTTTCAAAAACATTAAGAAATTAACTTTAAAAGAAATCACGTAATAAAATTGATCTAAAACTTAAGTATGGGGGTTTACACAGTGCATTATATTAGATATCATTTTTGGGATTCAAGTGCGTTAAGTAAGTCATTCACGTATGACCATTTCCATGAGAGGTAGTCGTAATTGACTAATTTCATAGATGAATAAGAAATTAGTCAATTACAACTACTTCTCATGGAAATGGTCATAGATGAATGGATTACTTAACACAGTTGAATCCGAAAATAATATCTAATATATACATTGGAAGGCCTCAATTCTTAATTTTGTTAATCTTATTTCTATTTTTTTTTAATATTATTTATTGAAAAATCTTTAAATCATTAACTATTTACTTAATGAATTGCATAGTAAAATATTCTCTTTATAAAAAATGTTATGACATACCTAATAATTTATTAATAAAAATAATAAATAAATTAGAAAAGATAATTAATATTAGTAAACATTGAATAACCTTTAATTTATTTATCATAATTTTACTTTAGGAACCATCAAACCAAGAATCTTAATGCAACCTTTAATAATTAATTAAATAATTTAATGGCACTTTCTAAATAATTAATTAATATAAATAAGTAAATATCAAAAATAAATTATATTGATTAATTTTAAAGTACATTTTTATATTTATTGTATCGTTAATGTAATATGTATTTTAGAATAAATTCAAAACATAAATTTAAAAATATTTTAAATAATGATTAATAATAATAATATATTAATGTGACCTATCTAATTAATTAGTTATTTATTCATGAAACATGAGCAGTCAATTATCATAATTCTCAATATATAATTATTATCATGCCCCCACATTTATTAATCCATATATATATATATAATATTTGATTATTCTTAATTTCATAAGATAAAAAATCATATTTATTTAAATATTTCAGCGTTTTGAAAATTTTTAATGAGTTGTTTGGTTGTTTTTTTGATGTTTATTGTTGATATTTTTTAATGTGAATTCCATATAAATTTGTTAAAGTTGGAAAGCTTCTATTTTTAATGTTGAAATTGCCATATATTTTAATAAAAAAAATGGTGAACAAAAATACTTGATAGAGTGTTTTTGTCAAAACCTTATGATTTATACCTTTTAATTTCATTTTAACATTTTCAATTTATATGATAAGATTGGAAACTTTAATTTTTTTATTTCCATTGTCACTTTTTCTTATAAAATTTAAAACTTTCTTTTTAGCAAAATGCATGGGCCATACAAACCCTCTTTTAATCTCCTTTAGGTCAATATGTATTTCACTTTTTTGCCCTTAATTATTGTTATTATTATTATTATTATTATTTTCATATTTGTCAAATATATATAATTTGGCTAACCCACATAGATTTGAATTTTGAATCTCACGTACATACCACTTCATAACAAGGTTATCTTTGTAACAAGGCTATCTTCATAATAATAATAAAACATTGACGTACACTTTTATATTTATTGTAACATAATGTCACATGTATTTGGGAACAAATAGAAATATTATTGAAATGTATTTAAATAATTATCATAAATAAATTTTATAATATGAAAATTTCAATGGATATGCAATTAGTTCTTTTTTAAACAAGATCTTAATCCACACCTAATCTAACAAATTAATAATGGTAAAACATTAAAGTGTGGTTTATCATGTATTTGGAACAATTTTAAAGCATAATCTCCAAATATATATAATAATCATAAATACACATTAAATAATAATAATAAAAATAAAGTGACATATTTAATTAGTTAACCAGAAAACATAAGCCATCAACCTCATTATTACTCAATACATACAAAAATAATAATCATAAATAAACATTATATAATAATAATAATAAAGATAATTAAAAGGTCGTGGAGGCGGCGTAGTGGTAAAGTTGGCCTCGTCATGACAGACCGCTTTTGTGTTCGATCCCGAGCAAGGTCGTAGCTCGTCGTGCAAGTAGTTAGTCTAAACCGGGCCAAGCCCACTACCTTTAAGCTTTTCTTTTGTAAGAGACTGGTGCAACTTGATTTCTCCAATAGTAAATGGCAAAGGAATGAGGTGTGCTCACGACTGCGCGCGCCTTGCCTGAGCGTGCCCCGGCGATCGATCTCAACCAGCAGCGCAACGGCCTGGGCCTTGGCCCCCCGCCATGGCCCTCCCGGACTCTCCTCAGGAGGATCCCGATCCCCAAAAAGCCTTCTCAGATCTAGTGAAATCCCTCCCACCACACCGCCCCAAACCTGCAATCTCAAAATTTGTCAAGAAAATAGATGTTCTTCAGGAAGTTCAATTGCCTCCAACCCTGCCTCGCATGGCAGCACTATCTCTTGCCGAAAAAGGTCTCATAGGACAATTTACAGGCCTTTGGCCTTCTCCAAGAACAGTTCAAAGATGGGTTGAATGAAACTGGTCAGACAAGATCCAAGGGAAAATATCAATTAGGTTTTGCGGAAAAGGGTACTATACTTTCCATTTCGAATCCAAAGAGGACAAGGATTTGATCTTCAGGAACGGGCTGTACTTCATGGACACCAAGGGCCTCTATCTCGATAAATGGACCCCAGATTTTGATCTGGAGCTGGACATCCCCAGTGCTGTTATGGTCTGGGTCCATCTCCCTCACCTTCCTCTCCACTGCTGGGGAGATGAGTCTGTTCGGGCCATAGGGAATGCTGTAGGAAAATATATTGATCATAGCGAGCCAAAGGACAACATGCAAGTTTGTGCAAGGATCTGTGTCGAAGTGGATATAGGTAGAGCACTGCCTGAAGCAATAAAGTTGAAAGTGGACGACTGGAGCCATGTCCAGCAACTGGATTATGAGCAGATACCATTCAAGTGTAAGGTATGTCACAAATATGGACACTTTGCTAATAGATGTACTAAACTTGTTAATGCAAAGAGTGACGAGCAGGATGGTCACTGGGAAACAGTAAAAAAGAAGAAATCAACTCCTCCTCCCAAGCCTTCCATGGAAACTGATAACCCTGGACCCTCTGCTCTATGACCTTCCTCTTCCTCTCCCTCTCCATCTGTGCCCCTCCCGCCTGATCTACCCCTCCCCTCCTCCTCCAGCCCCTTCCTTGTCCTCTCCACTATCGATTCTGCCCCTAAAAATCCCTCCTTAGAGCCTCCTGACCACCACCTATCCCAGATCATCTCATCACTGACTCCCCTCGAACCCCCTCCATCAAGGATTACTAGAAGCTCTTCGAAAGAGCATGGAACAACTAGCGACACCTACAAAAAACCGGGACCTGGCAGAAAATCAGCTAAACAACACAGGGATGAGAATGCTCAGAAGGACATAGCCATGGGCACATAAACTCCAATAGAATCCTTCATTCTGGGGCATCAAGAGAAAGAGACAAGCTGCAAAGACCAAGAGAGGCGAGCACCTCTTTGCATGCCCAATATCTAATGATGAAAATCCTATCTTGGAACAACAGGGGTTTAGGGCACCCCTCCAAAATAGCTGCCCTTAGAGACGTATCCACAATGAAAAGCCAGAAATCATGTTGATACAGGAGACAAAACAAGACCAGCAGGAAATGAGAAGAATTATAGATCAGCAAAAACAATATTTAGGATGCATCAGTGATTCAAGAGGAGCCTCTGGAGGAATTGTCACCGTTTGGGACAATAGTAAATGGAACTGCACCTCAACAAATCTCCACCAGAATTGGATCAGAACCACTCTTGATAGAAAAACAGGTAGCCAAATAGTAATCATATACAATGTTTATGTCCCCAACCATTATAGAGAAAAGGAAATCTGCTGGGACAATCTAAAGACAAGCATTGATGGGGAACAAAACACAAACATTATAGTAGCAGGTGAATTCAACCTAGTCTTGCATGCCAATGAAAAAAGGGGAGGATCTTTCACTCCAGATCCCTTCAGAGGCCGTTTGGAGACTATCACTCAGGGGCATGAATTGGTTGCTGTTGTACCCAATAATAGTAGGTATACCTGAAGTAACCGTAGGATTGGCATCGGCAACATAATGGAGAGGCTTGACAGATTCCTTGTCAACATCTCGTACCTCTCTTCCTTCTCTGTAGGATATGCCAACATCCTTAATACCTCTACTTCTGATCACTACCCTATCACTCTAACTTTGAAAACCCACTGTCCCCTCGACCCTATCCCTTTTAAATACAGTCCCCTTTGGAATTGGATTCCAGTAGTCAGAGAAATCGTTCGGAAGATTTGGAGCCAGCATGTAGAAGGTTCGCCAGGCTTCATTTGGGAAACCAAATTAAAAAGAACCAAACAGGTATTAAAAGAATGGGCCAAAGAAAATTGCCAGGAGCCAGAGGAGATCAAAAAGAAAATCAAGAGTGAATTATAAGGTGTGCAATTAAGGATCGAAGAACATGGCCTATCGCAACAAAACAAGGAGCAAGAAAGTGTATTATACGCACAGTTGAGTCACATTAATAGGGAGGAAGAAACAAAGTGGCGCTTAAAATCTAGACAATTATGGCTCCAAGGAGGAGACAAAAATACAACCTACTTTCATAAACAGGCCACTGTTCGAAAGCTCAGGAACAATGTAAGCACAATATTGGACAACGAAGGAAATCTACACAACACTCAAGAGACCATAAGGAAGGCTACCTCCAGGCATTATAGAGATCTCTTAACTAAAAACAAAGGGGCAGAAGACTATTCCGATTTGCTCCAGCATTTACCCAAAGGAGTCACTAAGGAGATGAACGACAACCTTAGTAAGGAAATTGAAGAAGAGGAAATCAAAAGAGCAATCTGGAATCTGCATCCTGATAAGACGCCCAGGCCTGATGGATTCCCCATCTGCTTCTTCAGGGTGTTCTGGACTCTTATAAAAAAGGACCTGATCAAGATGATTGGATGGGCGCAAAGAAAAGGAAAGATAGGAGGGTTCACCAATGCCACCTTTCTTTCCCTCATACCCAAGGAAAATCGACCCTCTTCTCTCTCCAGATTCCAACCCATCTCCCTCTACAATTCCTCCTGTAAAATTCTGTCCAAAATTTTAGCTTCCAGACTTAAACCCCTCCTTCCCTCCTTGATATTTGAAAATCAAGGAGGTTTCTTTCCTAACAGGCAAATCACTGATTCCATTATTCTTGTTCAAGAAACCATTCATTCAAGTCTATCCAGGAAAGAAAAAGGATTTGTCCTTAAGCTCGATCTAACTAATGCCTTCGATAGAGTAAGGCACTCCTTCCTTATAGTTGTCTTAAAAAAGATGGGTTCCTTTCATTAATATTATTGTGGCTTGCATCTCTGGGCCCTAGATTTCCCCCCTGATCAACAGTAGGCCAGGTGAAGCATTCCAATCTTCCCAGGGTCTCAGACAGGGCTGTCCCCTCTCCCCCTATCTCTTCATCCTCATGGCAGAATCCTTCAGTCAAGCTTTGGACCACAATCGGAGAGTGGGCCTTATAACCGGTATCAAATTCGGGAATGGAGCCAAGAACATTAATCACTCACAGTTTGCTGATGATACCTTGTTAATTGGAGGAGCCTCCACCACAATAGCAAGGCGATTCAAGAAACTCCTTGACCAATTTATGGGGTATTCTAGAGGCTTGGTCAATCAGCTCAAAAGCTGTAAATATGGATGGAACACTTCAAATCAGGTTATCCATAGCATCGCAAATATATTTGGTGTCACATGCAATCCGGAATGGACCCATTTCTCCTACCTGGGCATGCCAGTGAGTTTAGGTCCTTTGAAGGCTGGAACCTGGAATGGAATCATTGACAAGGTAAAGAGGAAAGTGCAGAAATGGGGATAACTGTGGCTCAACCCAGTAGGCCGTCTCATTCTCCTCAAGTCAGGTATCACCTCCCTTCCCCTCTACCGTTTTTCTCTCTATCAAGCTCCTGCCATTTTTCGCCACAAATTGGAAGTTTTTCTACGCCACTTCCTCTGGCAAGGAGGGAAGAACGACAAAAGAAAGTTTAATTTAGTCAGTTGGAAACATGTCATCCAAACTCAAGATAGAGGAGGCCTTGGTATTAGATCGCCAAAGTTCTTAAACCTGGCCTTTGGTGCAAAAATTGTATGGAGGTTTATATCAGGACCTTCATCGTGGTGGAAAAGGGTGTTAGAGACCAAATATCTAAACTTCCCTAGGCAGCAACCCTTTGACTCCAATATTCCCAACATAGACTCCACTAAAATTTGGCGGTTATGCAAAAAAGCCCTCCCTCTTATGATCCAAAATATTTCTAAAGTTCCAGGGGGGGAGCTAGCATCAATATTGGAACTGATAAAATCCTGGGACAACAACCCATAATCATGCATAAAGAGGCCATACCCGTCATTAAGTTTCTTAACAATAGGGGTATCCATCACCTGGCTCAAATCTCCAGTTGGGACCCTTATTCCCATGCCTGGACTGGATGGTCATTCCTGGAAATTCCCACCGAATTAAAGCCTAGCCTTAGCTATCTTAAGACTCCTCCACAGTAAGGCCCCCATCAAGGAAAATGAGAGGGATGGATTTCATTGGGATTCAACAGGAACAAATTACACAGTCAAAGCAAGCCACCAATACCTATGCAACAACACCTTTCAGATGAGTCTATGGAACCACTGGAAAATAGTTTGGAGATCAGAGGCACTTCCAAAAATATTTTTTTTTTATATGGCTTCTGCTGAAAGGCAAAATCTTAACTGCAGAGAACCTAAAAAAAAGAGGCATCAACGGCCCATCCAGATGCCCCAACTGCTGCAATGCCGAAGAAACGATGCATCACCTATTCGTAGAATGCCCCTTTGCTGTCGATTGTTGGAAAAGACTGTCTTCCATAGGTAATTTACTTTGGGACCCTCAACATTCCATAGCTGAAGCAATCTACAAAAGGAGAAAATGTTTCCCCTTGAAAGAAAAAAGAAGCAACCTGGTGAAGAGAGTATGGAACACTCTCCCTTATACCTTGCTATGGCGAATCTGGCTAGCAAGAAATCGGAAAATATTCCAAGACAAGAGCTCAATTACAAGAGTAATCTGCAGTAAGGCCAAAACTCTCGCATTGGAAACTATTACAATCAAAACCACAGGAAAGATAGATGCAACAAAATACAGTGTGGAAGAATGAGATTTCATAAGTTACATATTGGAAAAAAATCACAATGTACAGAAAGGTAGCACGACGGATGAACAGAGCAGGGTAGAAACCAGCTCCTGGAAAGTTAGATTAAAAGAAGAGGAGTTTGCCAATTGGATACGAAATTGCAATTGCTTCTATATTTTTTTCAATGGGGCATCTAAATCAAATCTCGGTATAGCCAAAGCAGGGGGATTGATCATCAACGCCAATGGGGAACACATCCTCCATTATGAGTGGGGTCTAGGGAAGGTCTCGAATAATAGAGCCAAAGCGCTAGCCCTGTTTCAGGGCCTAACTCAATTAGGCAGACTGGGCGGCAAAGATATTTCGGGATTCCTTTGTTGTCATCCGCCTCATGGTTCACCAAAAGGACTCACCCAACACTCTCCTTCAGCAAATCAATAGGCGCAACCAAATTCTGCATCAAACAATGGATGCTATGCAATACTACCATATCCTTCACAATCTTAATAAGCAGGTCGACGGTTGCACCAACAGAGCATGTGAAAGGTCAGTAGGCAGCCTGTGCTGCAATTCCGAGGAGACCCATCACCCCTTGCCATGAACCAAAATAATCTTTTCAGCGCTAAACCAAATAGCACTGACAGAAAGGATCGAGATCAGACTCCACAGGCTTTCAACAAGATTGCAATCTACAGTAGGATATGGAAAAGATTCGACCTGCCTAAAACACTCATCAATCTCATCAATCCCAACAGCTCCGCCGGCATCTGTCTTCTCAGACCTGCTTCTCAGATTCTCCAGTACAATTCTCTGGTCTGCAACTCGCCTCTCTCAGGATCTCCTCTCTTGTCTCGTGATCAGTTTCCCTCTTTTCCGCCTTTCCCCTCTTCAGTCTCCCCTTATATCTCCTCTCCCCCCTTCAATCACCAGCGCAACATTCTATTCTTTTCTCCGTCGCCCGCTCCCCTGCCATTGTTTCCAAGAGGATTCGAGCCCTCAGGCAGCTCTCTGTGCACTTTGTTGCACTTCGATCCATCGCTCCTGCTTCCGGGAAAGCCTCTGCCTCCCGTGCTGCGGACTGAATCTCTGGGCAGCCATCCTTCGCACAGATCGTCAGACTGTTCCTCACCTCTCCCCCGTCTCCTGGTGGATTCAGGCCTTAAAGAACCCATCTGTGCGTTGTGTTGCTCTAAGACTCTTTGTCATCTTTGCTTCCGGAAACTCTGCCTCCTGCGTTGTGAACTGTATTATTGGGCATCCAATCCTTGTGCACATTTGTCCCTTATTCTCCCCTTCCTCAGCATCAACTATGGCTCGCAATGAAGACTGTCTACATTGTGCGGACCTACAAGTTGAGTTAGAAGAAGTCAGGGCTCAGCAGTGTATTTTAGAGATCCAGCAGAGGATTTTGGAAACAAGAATTGAAGACCAGAATCGCATCATTAATGACAAATACTGAGTAGAAATTTACCTCATCTTGCACAGGGTCTCTTCACTTCATGAACAGTTCAGCCATTTGTCAAACAAGTGCAGTCATGCGGAAGAGTCGATTTCGATCCTGCAATATATGATGGACAAACGCAACAATGCAGCCCCAAGTTCCTCAAGTGCTAAGCAAGCAGAAGTGGATGAAAAGCTGGAGGAATCTACTGCAAGGAAAATTAGTCATATAGAAATAGATTAAAAATGCTCTGCAAATGTCAATTTTGGTTGTTCCAATATGTAAGAATCTACAGTAGTTCAGGTATCTTTAGAAGTAGAACAAGTAGGAGAAGGATCAAGGAGAGATGTTTGTTTTATAACTCCTTTGATCCAGGCTACCATCAGTGCTTAATGTATCTCAGGAGCTCTGGCTCCCCTCTTTTTTTTTCAGCTATTAATACAGCAACCGACTCTGTTAAAAAAAATAAAATAAAGATAATTAATTAATTAACCACGAAACATGAGAGATCAATCTCATAATTACTCCATACATATAATTTTATCATGACACCACATTTATATCAATCAATTATCATATTGTTTATTATTATTAAATAATCATTAGATATGGATTCATTTTTTTTAATTCCTAAAATTTCTTTATTAAATATTATATTGTTTTTCATGAAAAAATCTATATTAAATGAATTATTATTTATTTATGAAAAATTAATTTGCATTATTTAAATAATTTATGGTTTTTGATTTTTTTTAAGAGTTTTGATGTGGATGTTAATTTTGGATGTTTATTGTTAATATCTTTTGATGTGAATTTCATACAAACTTGTTAAAGCTTTAAAGCTTTTATCTTTAATGTTGAAATTGTCATATATTTAAATAAAATAAAGTTTTTGAATTTAGGTTTTTGTGATATGTATATGAAAAGTAGGAAAAAGTTTTGTAGATGTCATGATGTGATTTTTACCGAAAGTTTTCTTAAAATAAAATTGTGAACAAAAATACTTATAGAGTGCTTTTGTCCAAACTTATAATGAATATTTTTAATTATATTTTAACATTATCTATTTAAATAATAAAATTGGCAACTTTAATCTCTATTTCCATTGTCACTTTTTCATATACTTGGTTTAAAAACTTTTTAGCAAAATCCATGAACCATACAAAGCTTCCTTTAATTTCCTCTACCTCAACATGTACTTCACTATAAGACCTTGAACACTTCTTTCAATCTTCTCTCAACCATAACCTCTCCCTTAATGTCTTTTACATGTATTTTATTTCAAATTCATAGAAAAGCACAATGTCCTCTCTCAATCCTTCACTTAACGACATCCCTATTTAATGAACTATAAGATCTTTGAACACTTCTTTCAATCTTCTCTCAACCATAACCTTTCCCTTAATATCTTTTACATATTTTATTTCAAATTAATAGAAGAGCACAATGTCCTCTCTCAACTGTTAGCCTTCACTTAACCACATCCCTATTTAATGAGCCTTAGAGACATTCACTCCAATTTTTTTCAAGTATTCTTAACATGATAATAAAAACCTTCACTTAACCACATTCCTATTTAATAAACCTCAGAAACATCCACCACAATTTGTTTAAATATTCTCAACATCGGAAAAAAACCAAAAATCTTAATAAAAATTAGTAGATTTTCGCATTATATATAAAAAGGCATAATTATTAATTATGAATCTATAATCTACATGCCACTTTAGAAAAATACCACATACTTTCTCCATATAATTTAAAAAACATAATAATTATTATAAAAATATATATATAATTTCAAATATTAATATAACAATTACTTAACACAAAATATTCATATATATGCATTTATTTTTAGTATATATTCACAATATATATACTTGTTATTAACAACAAAGTAACCCACAATATTCATGCCTGCATTTATTTTCTACTATAGATTCACAATATATACTTTCAACAAATTTAAATTTAAATTTTCCTTTCAATTTGATCCTGCATACATCTAGATCACTTTGGTTCTTGGTCGAATTTTAGTATCGTTTTTAGTGTTCAGGCTTCAACCATTGTCTGGTTAGGTACTCTGCCTTCCGTCATACACTGAGTAAAGCAAAGTTCAGAGTATTAGGATTTTCATCATTACACACGTTTGAGGTTGTTTAGTCTTATACCACAAGCACATATCATTTTTCATCTAGTCTGTCCTTAAATTAGAGTTGGGAGCCCATTTCAAACATAGGTATCCACAACCTCCACCTGTCCAAAGGAATCAATGTGTCATTGTCTTTGTCTGTTTCATTTACAAGTTCATTGCTATTATGGCTCCAAGGTAGCATCTCCAAATTAATAGGGGTGGGACCTCTGTTCGTCCTTCCTCGACGAGAGGACGACATTTTTTTGAATGGGAATCAATTGCAAGGTTTTTCTTATGCAACCCCACTAGAAGTTCAAAAGGAAATCCTCCATTTGGAGGCAAAGGAGTTTGGTGAACGTGTTTATTTCTCTAATTTAGAGCTTGGCATAATTAGCCTCAAATGGGTCACTGACTCGGGAAATCTCCGTAAAAGAAGACTTCATTTTCTTCACTCCATCACTCATCATTGTCAGTTGGATACTGTGCTCAATATGATCATCAGAGATAAAAAAATTGACAATTACGAGTTGTTTGTGGGATAGGAGAAGATAAAAAGAATTCTTCGGGACATCAGATATAACTTGGATGATATAGTAGTGAGACTGTTTAGCATTGAGCATTATGTTGTCTCAGATTCAAACATTGAACCAAATGAATGTCGTGACATATCGACAATCATCAACAATCTAGTTCCAACATCTCCAAATGCTAACTCCTCTGCAACATCACCAATTATTATCCAAAACTAAAAAATACACTATGCAACTTTTCTATGGGGCTTAGAGTGAAAGTATGTGTTTTTCATAAATAGTATTATCTATATTTCTGTAGATTCTAGTATTTAGAAAGCATATATGTAATGAGATATAAAATAGTTTTTTAGTAAGATTGGTAAACTAGGAAAAAACTTTGTCAACAACCTCATGATTCTAAATTTAGTTTATAAATAAATGGTATGTTTTGAAAATTATCTTTGAAAAAAAATTTTGAGTTAATAAAAATTTATCACATCATTTGGAAATCTTACGAAGATTTGCTTTATATAGGTAATTAATAAAAATCAATGGCAAAATAATGCCGAGATGTGTGTTGACACGAGGTTGACATGCTGTTAGTATTATTGATGGTCATACTATTTGTTTATTAGCATAATAGCAATATTTTGGCACTATGTGCTTTCCACTTTTATAAAAGTAATGTTGAGGACTTATCTAATGATAATTATTGGTGACAACCTCATCCAATAATATCAACAGATATGACAATTTGCAACCTTCAATTAAATAGAAGACACCTAACATTTATGGGTGCCTTGGACGTTAGCAGGCAAATTACCATCCGCGTTTTATTGATAACAATGTGCTAATAATATATTTAAATTTAAATATATATTAAATATGTGTTTTCAAATTTTTTTAATATCATTTATTTTATACTTAATCGTGGATAAAAATTAATTAATAATACTATTAGTTTTTAGTTTTTATTTTATTTTATATTTATCAATGATATTGATAGCGATGATGATGATTAATGTCCATTTAGATTATTGAGGTTTTTTGGACCTTAAGAAAAAAAGAGATTAATTGATTTTTTTTTTCCAGAAATAGGCCCTTGGCACCACAAGCCAACTTCGAGAACCTATTTTAGACATGAGATTGGAATGTCTTCCCCTTTTGCCTTTTTCGATGGAGTTTCACAGGATGGTCAGTGTGGTTGCGAAGTGTTTATTGTCCTTGATCGAGGGCTCTCCTACCATTTATCTTGGTTCGACGGGGTTGGTTCTAATTGCAAGGCGAAATTATTGGCATTGTCGGGTGCTCTTCGTTGTGCTTCTTGGATGGACATTGAGGATGTTGACATCTATGGGGACTCGCAAATTGTTATCAATTGGGTCAGAGGCGTTTCTTCCCTTTTTCCTCCTCAGCGTTACAATTGGATG
This sequence comes from Pinus taeda, assembly GCA_000404065.3. Taxonomy (NCBI): domain Eukaryota; kingdom Viridiplantae; phylum Streptophyta; class Pinopsida; order Pinales; family Pinaceae; genus Pinus; species Pinus taeda. The sequence continues at coordinate 71,445 of APFE030054426.1, forward strand.
TTGCTTATTCGTGATCTGAAGATGTCCTTCAGGAGAATTTCCTTCTCACATATTTACTGAGAGTAGAATTCAGTGGTAGGCCTCCTGTCCAAAGAACGATGCTCTTTGGCTCCTGGATATGTTCAATATAAGTTGCTGATTAATTACTCTGTGAGCAATGTTGGTTTTTTCTCACTATGCCTGGTAGAGTATGAGATTGTTGTTTTTTTGGCCTTTTCATGTATAGTTGTAGTATGTAGTCTGTTGAGCTGTTTGTCAATGTTCTTTCAAGGGTCCTCTGTTTTATCTTAATCAAGTTTCTTAGTTGTTTTTTATTGTTGTATCTTAACGGTGATCATAGGAAAATCTAGTACCTAATATATCTATGTAAATTGTGTTAATGTACTGCCTTTTTTAAATAAAAATGCAAATTTTTTTTCTCTGTGAAAAAAAGAAAGAGATTAATTGAGATTTTTTAATATTTTATTTCTATGATCAAAGAGGAGGGAAACTAGTGTTCCTCAATCACTATAGTTTTGCTGACTGGACAAGTCAAGGAGGTTTGTAGTGTGGCAGGCATTTTGAAAATGGGAAGAAATGTGAGTAAGAGTTGGGCCATCATAGAGAAAGTGTTTTCATCTTCAACATTCTTAGTATCACACAATTGACGAATTCTTTCATCCCAGGGTGTTTTGGGGATAGACCAACACTCAGTTTCACTTCGAAGCTAATGGTAGTCAGTTCTTATCTTTGCAATGTTGATTTTCTTCTTAGCAATGGTTAAGACAAAGAGAAAATTTTGGTTAGCGAGAGTGAGGTTGATCACCTCCTTATAATACCTTAGCTTCCTTTTCCCCTCTAGCTCTTGATCATCCCACAATTTGTCCTTAAATTTGGAAGTAATAGTATTTTTAATATTATATTTTTCCTCCAAGATGATGTCCTCCTTTAACCCCCAATAGTTGAGCCAAGACTAGGCATCCTTGTGCCAACTATGCTTGAGCTGGAGGTGTTGGGGGTTTTGGTTAGAGTTAGAGGCAATTTTGGGGAACCTCTTGGTTTCCATGTAGTAAAGCTTCTTGTTATGCATCATATAGTGAAACATAGCCATAATTTCAATGGGGGAAAGGCTAACTTTAGTCAAAAGGATATGATAGGAAGTATTACCTTTATCTTGAAGTTGTAGGTTATAAATTTCTTTTGGATTAGCTTGATCTTTGTCCGCGATTATCTAGATATACCACAACCCTAAATGTCACATCCATAAAAAAATGAGAGAGTCTTAATGAGGATTTTTTTTACTTGAAAACCAGAGATCAATCATCTTGCAATTATTTTTAAGCTCATAATAAGCTTTCTAGCTCGTAATAATCCTTTTCTCAATGTTATAATTCCATTTGCGTTGATGAGGATTGTCAATACTTAAATATTTGTATGAATAAATCTTCTCCAAGTAATTGTATCATAGATGAAAGTATCATGGTTGATCCTTTTGGATTTAATTATCATGACTTTAGTCTTGTCATATTAACAATCATGCCCATCTTGGCACAAAAATAATGGAGGATTTTAAGTTGTTTGTCGAGATCCTCATGGCTTCTAGCTAGCAGAACAATATCGTCAACATAAAGGAGAAGAGTAATGACCATACCAATGAGCTTGGGGCCAACACATCCCGCAACTTTCATATATGCTTCTAGCTTATCAATGTAAACACCAAAAATAGTAAGGGATAGGTGACACCCTTTCTTAACGCCAATATTGTATTTATTTTCTTTAGACCAACCCTAGATGGTCTTAAGCTTGGTGACAACGTTCTCGTATAGTCGAATCACAACAACCCTCAACTAAAAAAGATCTATTATCTCTTCAAATCTTTATCATAACTTATCAATATTAATCAATAATAATATTAAAATAAACATATAATACTTATTTTTATTATATATATTTTTCGATATTTATGAATATAAATTATATTATTTTAAATATATATTTATTTCTATTTATTTTCTTATGAAACTAATATATATTTTTAAATTTCATTTTATATTATATAAATCATATTTATATAATAAAAAAAATGAAAAAGCTTTTATTAAACATGGAAATTAGTCTCAACCTTCCTATTTATCTCATGCTTCACAATAGTATGTTGCTTTTAAAGGCACGATCCAAACTAATCACAAGACACGACCAATAGAATTAAAAAAGATTAACTAAACTTAATTAAATATCTTATTCCAACCATAAACAAGCTCCATGGACCTTTGCCTAAAATACCCCTGAGAAGAGATTTGTAAAGGAGGGCATTTCCAAAAGTCTGCATGTCCAACAAGCCCCATCTCCTGTTCGTGTAAGGGATTTATATGCTGCCCTTTCTTTGGGGCCCAAGACCTCATCCCATCTGATCTTCCCTTACTCTTTATGGAAAGTCACTTGTCCTCTTAAGATGATCCTCTTCTCGTGGCTCCTTTTCCAGAACAGAAATCTCTCTTGGGAGGTGCTTCAAAAGAAAGGATGATAGGGCCCGGGTCGCTGCGTTATGTGTTAGAATGCTAATGAGTCAAATTACCATATGTTCTTTCAATGTCCTGCTTCACAACAAATCTGGTACGAACTCTTTATTTCCTTGGGTTTTCCTCACTTTGGTTTTTACTCTGTACAGGACGGTTTTATATGGTGGAGCGAACATACAGCTCCTTGGCGCTCTATGTTCACTTTGGTCTGTTGGTCCATATGGAAGTGGAGGAATGACTCCATATTCAACTGCTCCAGGAGGCCAATGTCTTCTCTTCTGCTTGGCATCAAGGCTTACCTTGATTTTCTTGGTTGATCAGGCTTTCCATTCCTGCATCATTTATCTTTTTTGCTTTCTTACCATGTGTAAAGATGCTCAGCAATTTGTGGACTTTCATGGTTTTCATTACATGATGTAAATGTTTTGCAATCATTTTTCCAAATATGATCACATACTTGCAGCACTAAATGATCTGGTTTTATAAATGTACCCTTCACAGCTTTGAATCCTTCAAAATTTTGTGGCACTCTGGTTCTATTATATAAACCTCTATATGTAAATCTTATATTACCTTAATATAAAAAAATATGGTCTTTTCTTCTGAAAAAAAAAATCTTATTCCAACCATAAATATTAAATAATGTTATTAATTACATAACTCTTTCTTATATGTGACTAACATGTACCAACTTAATATATTAAATAAATTACATTTTAATATTTCATTAAAGTAATTATATTAGATATATATTTAAACGATTTTAAATATAATCTACTTAAGTATGGGGGATTACGCAGTGCATTATATTAGATATCATTTTTGGGATTCAACTGCGTTAAGTAAGTCATTCAAACGTATGACCATTTCCATGAGAGGTAGTCGTAACTGACTAATTTCTCAT